>JAARMF010000061.1:54509-183328 GCA_022844705.1 Toxascaris leonina
CGGGGGGGGGAGGAACTAAGATGCTTGTAATTGTTCTCACACAGCACTGCACAGCGCCTAATTTTGAGGCACTACTTTTCAATGCGTATGGTGCGCATCACGCCACTGCGGCCCAAAACAGCTCATCATCTTGGGAGGAAAGTATGCCATCGCGAAGTCGGGACGAAATAGGGCGGCGAATGAATATTTGTCAAGTTCCGGAAGTTAATGGAGTTGAAAGAAAAATGTGCGACTTTTCGTCTTGAGATCCGATGAGTGTCGGTGGGTGATGAGTTTTACGTAGGCGATAGAGCTCGCTGTCAGAGAGCGAAAACTAGAGCTCAGTAAACGCACACCATCATCCAGTAAAACGTCATCTTCATCGTGCCGGATTGTGACGAGCATTGAAAGCTTTTCTCATTAATTATGAGCACTCATCTCCCAACGGACTCGTCGAAATAGATGGCCGTAGCGGCCAGCACTCATTTTTAGATCAATGTTTCAACTTCAGTTTCCATATCTTCGTGCAAAGTTTTACCGCCTTCATCCGGTTCAGCCTCTCACTGCATTTTCTGTGGTGATTGCGGTGTGAGCTGTCTTACATATCCATGCCTTCAGACCTGTATCAATCGTATCATGTAATGATGCGCATATAAGTGCGGCAATGAGCCTAATGTTTATCTTCATTTGCATCTTAAACAGTAATTCTTCTTTATTCATCGGTTTCTTACGTTGCCCCGCTCAGGTGCTTGCAACATAGTCGATCAGTGGCAGTCTCTTTTTCTTCACTTTATCATTTTCATCGTTATCAATGTCACTATCATCGGCATGATTATCATTGTCGATGAAATATAAACGAGCAAACACTTCGCCGGAATTAGTCATGCGATAAGCTTGTGCATAAGGGTATATTGTACGTTACTGAGTACCGATTCGGATAAGGTCTATCTCTATATTGCGAGTAACGAGTTATTATCGGTTATGCCGCAACGAATAACTGCATGGAGAGTGAAAAACCGTAGTTCAGTTGTTTGCACAAAACACTCGCGTCACATATAGAGAGGATATAGCTTAATATGCGGTAACTGAGAGCATCAATGGCACTGTTACTCAGAGCACATCAGCCCCGTTCAGTTGTTGCACACTGAAATGGATTTCATGTAGACCGACTTCAACTCATCGTGATTTTATTTTATAGCAATCGCATCATTTAACAAATGTGTAGGATATTCTTCAGTCAACTCCCAAATGTTTTGCTTCAGATTTTCTCAACAGCGTGCGAACGGTACTCCATTTCGTATTGCCGTTCGACTCGACTTTTATACTCATTTGCTATGTTCAGAGTATATTTTTTAATATAACAATGCGATGACCACTGCGTTTGCAATATTGCTGAAAGGACGCATGAAAGCAATTTCTGAGAACGTTTTATGCCTGTTTATGCCTCAAATCATCTTTATTGTCGGTTCCTTTAACAATACCTTAATGGGGCGACACCATCATTAACCCTATGACTTTCGCTTTATGGGCAGGCGATACATCACTGAATCGGAGAAGAGCGGAAAATACTCACTGAGTTCGTGGATGCGAAGAGGAGGAAGAATACGAAGAGGGAGATGGCAATTTGTTGTCTCAATGCAGGCATCATTCTTGACCACATGAAAATCTGAAATCGAAAGGACTTATC
This sequence comes from Toxascaris leonina, assembly GCA_022844705.1. Classification (NCBI taxonomy): domain Eukaryota; kingdom Metazoa; phylum Nematoda; class Chromadorea; order Rhabditida; family Ascarididae; genus Toxascaris; species Toxascaris leonina. Next base: position 56,176 of record JAARMF010000061.1, read on the forward strand.
GTTGCGCCTTACGCTTACGGTGATACGTTTTGTCGCAAACGCAACCATAGCGGAAGTGGCTTTACAGAAGGAAGTGCAACAGAGAATATTAGTGGGACTGCTATCAGTAATTGCATATGAACTTTGCAAAAATTACATGCAGATAAGAGCAACGTGCAAAGTTCTTCAAATTTCCTAAAACATAAATGCGAACGTTGTAATTGCGAGTGAGCATAAATACTTCATGCTACTAATTATTCATCGATAATGAGCAAACCGGAAGTTTTGCTTCATCGCTTTGTATATCGTTTGCAGCAAACGCTCCAAAGTTCCGTTTTTTTTTTTTTCCTTCTATAGTGCAAATTTCGAAGAGGAGGCCAAAGAAGGCGGTGCGGCACTACGTAAACGCCGAGGTGCTTGGGGCGGAAGAGAGCAAACTTGCTGGCACGGCATACACTTCCTCATTTTCATCCACTACATGCATCGTTTCGATGATTTGCCAACGATTAATAAAACATGAGAAATAATGAGCTCGCTTTTTTATTTCCACACCTTCAAAAAAAGATTCCTCGTCGCCAGCACTAGAAAGCTTTCGCTTGCGAAGTGCTTTACTGCTACATCGTACTTGCCTGTGTAAGTTCATGTTCTTTATAGATGGATGCCAGCCGATCTGCCCGCTTGACTCAATCTTGCATATGCATCGCAAACAGTAATGATTTTCCACCAAGAAAAACGTTTTGATTGGTTCACGAGCATTGCAACAAGCATTCGAACTTGCCTAAATTTTGTCTATGTTTTCAGCCGACCAGAAATTCATCCAGATAGTCTCAAGGGAGAAATTTATTATGGAAGATTGATATAGGCTATCGGATCAATTAAAGCTTGAGCGCATTCTCCTAGGTGCTTTGCAAAGTGTTGCTGTTTGTCCGAATTGCTAAATGTGAAAGATAAGCAGCATTTGCAAATTCGCGCTTGCAGGATGCATATGGCATCGTCGAGTCTGACTATCCGCAAACACGCACGCTTGAATTTTATGTCTCTTCAGTAGTATCCTCTTGGGAACCGCTCTAAAAGAGACATGAAATTTTATGGACATGTAGCCTGCTATCAACGACCTTCCTTGTGCCCTCTTCCATGAGAATTCACCATCTTCTAGAGTGCATAATGAAGTTTGAGGAAGCCATAAAATCGGCTTTGAATTTCTACCTGTGACATTTTCAGTTCAAACCAACCAGGTGCAATTTTTCGCTATAGAGCCAGACGATATATGTTTGCGCGTTAAGTTTTACGAGCAGTTGCCTTCCCACGCGAATCTAGTGCGAAAGCGCATATTGTGCCCGCTCTCCCAGTGCCCCTTTCCAAACGTTCAAACATATCTACTGGTGGTTCACGAAATTAGCTCGTCCGATCGCCGGAATGCAAAAAGCATGAGTTGATAGCTGTACAGGGCGTTCTTTTTCCTTCTTTACAGGTGGGGATGAGGAACTATCCGGTAGGAAATTTGTTGAGTTCTTTGGCACCTATGCAGAGACTGTCATTAATGTCAATGATGGTACAGAATGTGGACCTCAAGGGGCGTTCTAAAGTTCTTTAAACACCTCCACTTCGAGCCATCGCATTTCAAGTGCAAAACTGCAAGAGTAGAAGTAGAGATATTACAGGCGGGCGTGATAATTTTGCTTTAATGGACTTTGCAAAAACAACGCCTTGCGTTCGATGATTACAGCATCGAAGAAAGCATAGGAGAATAATCAGTCGGATCATTTCTCAGATGTCTTCCACTTAATTTCTGAGGAATCCTCACAAAAAATCTGACGAAATTAAAACAGCTTAAAACTGCTTTTATCTTTCCCACACTAAGCAAGAGGAAAAGCACATACTTGCACTAAAAATTTTTGCTTTTGCTGTTCCCTAAATGGGGCCGTCCACTGCCTATGTGATCGATTGTAACGAGAAAAGTGGGAAAGTCCCGTGAGTGACACACGGGTCCCAAATCAGGCCGATTAGTTTTTTGCTTCTTTTCCCGACTCAACATTTTTTGCGAAACAGAATACAATTTTCAGATTTGGTGAAGCCATTGCTGGCTTATAGGTGATGAACAGACGGGTTGAAGCGGTAGTAGGTGGGATGCAAGCTTTGGTAGCGTTGATTCTAACTACAAAAATTGACCACAGCTGTTTTCGTGCCCAGCAGTTCCAGGCTGCTGGACAGACAGCACTGCAGACTTGACTAGTCGAAATGGCGACTTCATGTCATCACGTCAACAGATAGATAGGCGGAGGAGGACGTTTACAATAGAACATTTTTCAGTTGGAGTTAGTTCGGATTCTGGAGGTTTCTGTCAATGCGACAAAGCAACTAGCTCCTTAACCTGGCCGCTACACCCGGCCTCCATCAAAGTGATAATGCTTTCGCACTTTCTAAGCTAAATGCAACCGATGTGCATGAAAATCTCAGTAGAGCTGAGAGTTGGTTCCCATTATGTGAAATGTTGTGTGAGCATCTTAGCGTTTTGATTATGGCGGATTGCTGTGCGGCTGAAATTTTGTGTTTAATCACACCATCTAATTTCAAACCTACCTCTAGTGCAAAGACGTCAACTATACATGGCGAATCCTCTGCTATTGCGATTTGAAAACTGTCAATCCTTCTAGTTTCCTCTTATAAAGTGAGCCTTACATCCGACATTGAGAAGGTGACAGCATCACAATTCAAACCTATTTCAAACAAACAACTGAAGAAATAATACGGATGCTGGGCGCCACGAAACGTCATGACGTTGCTGTGCAATAGGAAAGTGAATTGAAAGTTAGCGCAGTGGAGGGGCAGGTTTGAATCTGGCGAATTGAGGCTGCACGAGTCGCTACATGGTTCACGGGAGGATGCTTCTCTTGTGATTCAATCGTTTTGTCCATCTCGCATTAATCCACGCGATTTTTTCACTTAGTGCGCAGCCTTAATCCGCAGTTGTTTGACCCACAGAGCGTAAATTGAGAGCAACGACTTTGACCGTATCGTACTGCTAGTGAGCTTATCCTGCTGTTCGACATGTGGAAATAGGAGGAACCGCAGAAATTGATAGAAACAGCAGATGTTAGGAGAAACTGAGTGTTCATTCCACAATTGAATGGAAATAACGGAGGGTGAATTGCACATAAGGGGGGGGGGGAGGGGGGGGAAGGGGAGGGTTGGGGAGAAATATGACGAGATTTCTTTCATGGTGTGATTCGTTGAAATTTGGAACACTGGTAGAGCACCTCATGGACTCAGCGGGTCAAAATTTCTTCCACCATTTTGATCCATACAACGTTACATTTGATTACTGCTGATGTTTAAAAGGGTCTCAAGAGGGAATTTAGGTAACCATTTGAGGATTTGTGGATACTTAAGGGTGTAAGGGGACTTGGAACTCATAATTTAACCACAGGAAACTTAGGAAGAATGAAATGCAATGAGCAATTTCAGCATCGCCAGGAAAGGAATCGCTGAGAAGATCACCGGAGTTATAGAAGAAACGTTTGCAGGGTTTCAACTAAAGCAATCTTCCATATATGTTAACGACTCACTGGAAACCTCGGTCGAAAACTTTTATTGGAGAGAATGCAAAATGAAATTTTCTGCGACTTCCTTTTTCAGTGAAGCAATCACCACCTGTAGCCAGCTGTGTCAGCGTTCTGCTTACGGCATAATCTTCTTTTTTGGGTCACTAAATCGTCGTACACTATAACCGCTGCAATATGAATCTAAGCGTGAAAGCGTCCCCAAATGCTGGCCATCGCGACACAATTGCCGCTGTAAAGCGCGAGGATTCCCACTTACACGTATTTTGGCGACGACTTGCTAAAAAAACAAAAAATTGGAACTCGTTCGTTCCTCTCATTTGCATGTCACTCCTGCTTGTTCATAATATGGGAGCGGAACAGCGTCGCCGGTTTTCAATATTTAATAAAAGGCCTTCTATAATGATATTCCGTTTGATGGACGGCGTTTGCTGATTGGTGCCCATATTTTCGACATCGGTTGATGGAGTTCTTGCGGAGTTATTCTTTTACAGACACTTGTTTCATATCCGATCGATGTGACATCCCACGGAGAGTTTCATATGCATCGATTGCATTTTATTCTAGCGTCTTTTTCACTACTAAAGTATCTTCTATTGATGACAGAAGCGGCATAAGCTCAAGTTTGCTGGGAAAACTGTCATCATCATCGAGTAGTTGCAACCCTAAGAATGAGGAAAAGCGTCTTTGAAGAAGAATAAAGCAATTGAATAGAAGTGAGGATTCATTCTGATAAGCCCATTCAACAAAAAATAAAGTGGGAAAAGAAAAGTTAGCAGTGAAAACATAGCTAAATCGAATTAAACGCTGCGTAATTTCATCGGTTTAGAAGGATCCATGAAACGCAGTCGAATTGGGGAGGAGAGACATTTTCATCTCAGCAGAGAATGACGTGCAGGGGCAACAATTCAGCAGTTGTTAGGGCAAACGTTCTCTCCTGCAAAACAATAAGACGGTGAACGAAGTCCAAGCAGCATTTCACGGTTTCTGCGATATGCCTGGAAAGGTTGAGACCTCCCTGGAAATGCTGCAGCAAACAAAGGAAATTCATATGGCTCAGTTACTGAGGAAGCTGCCGCTGATTCGCAGCACATTGTTTGATTGGATGTCTATAGGCGTTATAATGGCTGTAGGTGAGACATTTAAATCGAAATTTGCAATCCGCTTAACGCATAACACTCTCCAGTGCATCGGTAGACCCCTATTGCTCACCATTGTTCCCACCACTGCAGCATTACCATTTGTTGTATGCGTTGCACGATTTTGACACGTATAATTTGAGGCTTGAATGCATGCTGAAATGCTGGATGTAACATTGACCTTTTGCCAAGCTCTGAATGCAACATCCATTAAAGAGGATGACGCGAATACCGATGCATTCGCTGGTCGATGCTTCGAGGCCATGGGTATGGGAAAGTCTCCGTTTCCTTGGTTCTAAAATAACGTGCAATTCAGTAGTTCACTCGTAGGTAACTCCTTCGATGAAAGAGATAATGGTTGAGCAGGAAGTGAGGCGGTGCAGCCTGCCTAGAGCGCAGGAACTCGACATCAAGTTCCACAAATGGCAAGATCATATTGAAATTTGGCAATAATCGTTGCCCATCACCGTGCACCATGTGTCGAATCAAGCAAAATTGGAGAAGTTCTGCCGTTTTCATACAGAGAGTTGTTATGTGAAAATATGGCCGATTCAGCCACGTTGGCTAATTCCTGCCCACTTCGCTGGGAACTTTGGCAGTGGGATTTATTATGGGAAAGGTTCTCTGCTGCGCAACAATAAGATATGTTTCAAATATGAAACCTGCAATCAAAATTCAGATTCTGATTTGACATGCATATATTCATTGGAGCAGCTCCTCTAGGTAGGCCATATTATTTGGGGCGAAAGATTTCTTTAAGAAATCATAAGCACAGAGGCAAAAAAACGCTGATAATTATGATGCTTATAACGAGTTGATGAAACATTTTGATTTGATGCAACATTCTATTGGTGAAAGTCATGAACGAATATTTAGTAATGAAGCAGTGATAGAACTTATTGCAAAGATGCATCTTGATTGTGAGATGAGAATATACATACATTACTGCAGATATCGTTGTGGTAATTGCTTTGGGAGTGGATCAATTTGTGCAGCATTGCTCAAGATGAAATTTGCCTATGAAACTAATACGTGAGCGATTGGAGGAAAAGTTAGGGAAAAGCAAATGAGGGACAGAAAGCAAGAAAGAGAAATGATTTCAATAGAAGCGTTTTTCAACGCCAACAGATAACTAAACTTCGGTTGGTTGTAAGACATTCTGTAATTTGATACATATTTACTACATTTTGTTCCCACTTTAATTGACCATCCTCAATACCATGCACCTTCGCACCTGCAAAATACGCATCTCTGGTATCAGTGGCTCTTTACTTTTACGGGTCTGTCATAATGCGGTTTGTAAACATGTGCTTATAAGCACTTCCAAAGGCACAAATTTCAGCGAAACATGCAGCGAGAAGGGGATGGGGAGGGGGAGGGGGAGGGGGAGGGAAGGGATGGCTGTGTGACTCATTAGGTCGATCATTTTTACGTTGATGCTCTTGTTTTACTCAGAGAAATTGACGGTATTCGTCATTGACTTCACCTCTTGTATGTCTATTGCACTTTTCATAGCATATTTACTGAGTTTCCGCAAAGCCGAGGTTATAGTGATTGAACAGTGAATACATGATGCCATCTAAATGAGTAAATGCAAAAAACCCAAGCTTATAGAGTCAGTGAAAATGGAGAATTCGCTCATCATCACGTTCTGCATATGCGAAAATATGCCACTGAGCATTGTTCTGTACAGAACGGAGGCATGCTCCATCCAGCTGTCAAAAGTGAAGGGTTGTGTACTGTGCAGAGGGTGAAGGTGGATGACCACAGAAGGAAAGATTTGGTGATCAGAAGCGATAAAATCGGAAAGGACCCAACGGCGAATTGAGTAGGGGGTTTTGTCTTGCTCTAATGATGTTGCATGCATTTTCCTCATATCGAAGCAAAATTCCGATCACGAGTCCCATAGGCATTATTCCCCACTCACTCATCGTTTGCCTTAAGTTGGAGCTGCTTAGCACTCTTACCGCTCCAAATCAAAACATAGTCTGCGCATCCATCGCAAGGCCTCTGCAATTTAAGCTTTGCTGCGTTCCTGCTTGATTTCATGTTCACTATGATCAGGAAGCTATTGCAAAGCACATTACTGCGGTATTTCGTCTCACCATATGTAGATGCTTACGGCGAAGCAAAAGTTATTGCGTTTATTGGGCACTGCTATGGAGTCTTCTTCCACCTAATATCTTCAATTCATAGGCATAAGCGGAAGCTGAATATGATTGAAAATTTATATCCGCAGAATTATTCGCATCGTATTTTGAAGACGGCTGAATCGGGGCTTCGCAACTTTCCGATTCAGAAACTAATTAGAAGAGGGTTTAATGTAACTTTGATGCCATTCAGTTTTAATAGCTCCGTGGATGTGATAAAATATGCATACTCAATATTCAGTTGAGAACAGTCTCACTGTGGTATTTTCGTGAAGCATTTTAGATGTGTGAGGTGTTCTTTTAAAGATAATGTGCAACATCGGAAGTTCTTCTAATCCCGGTTACAAGCTTGAAGAGGCAAATAGACCCATTTGAATGTAACCACTAAATTGCCACAATTCATAAGTACAAAATAGTTGAATTCTGTGCAAATTCGCATCGCACGCAAAAACGTCCGCTATGTAGGAAGTCTGCACATTTGATTGAAATTTCATTTTCACAATTTTTTTATTTGTCGGCAATTTTTGACATTATTTGAGGGAGGTGAGGAGATTCGTAATGCTTCGAATCAAACTTCCCCAATCCCTCGCATTGAGATGTTTCGGGCATTGAAAACACCGCTGTGTTCATCGGTGATTCATGCTCACATGAAATCGCGAAGTCTTGAACTTCTCGAGGATTTGGAATCATCGTTGAAGGCTCTACTGAAAAACGCCGCGTGCTTGTGTAACTATCGGCCTTAACGGCTGATTGGGATGTGAATTTTATTATGATCCCATGAGACTATACTGCCGCATCAAAGTTCGTCTCGCGATTCACGTGGAAACTATACGTGTTCGCGTGTCTGCATCACTAGATTCAGTGATGTTATGGGTTGCTCCGCTTGACGCATCCTTGCAGCGCACCTTCATTTGAGACAATTCAGTATTGACCGCATGCGATTAAGTGCCTTAGGATCAACTGCTGATTTTGCTATCTGCAAGGAAACAATTATTTTCTCATTTTGCGTCAATTTTTCATTGATTATCATTCCGGTGTGATATGTTTCTTTTCATTTTCTCACAGGACAGCTTGCAGCCCATTAACATTCGCCTACTCTTAGCGTATCTCTCAATGTGGACTCTGCTCTGTATAAAGCTTTTACGCTGCAGTGGATAGCAAGCACCATATTTTTCTGTTGCATTCAAGTGCAGAATAGCAACTTGAGCGATACCCGGCTTGTAACAGTCTTCCTGCATTGCTGATGCTGTAAGTAATAGTCTATGTGGGGCTTTTGATAACACATTGATTACTACTAATATTTACGTACCGGAAGTTGCAATTAATTGCTGACAGCTTAACTGCCTAATTATTTGTGGTTGCCTAAGTGCGCAAGGATGCAGTTTGTCTAACTCGTATTACACGGCTATGCTAGAACTGCCCTATCCAAACCTCGGAGATGCAAGAGTTTTTAACTGATCCTCGGAAATGCTGTTCTCAGAAGTGCGATTTCCAATACGATTACCTTGCATCTTAGGGCTGAACGCGAAAGCGTCTGCGCAGCAGATCAAAACGCTGATGACGCGAGTAATATTCGTACTAGTAAGCTATCGCATCAGCGAATCAACTTCATAATCATCTGAGAATATTGCGAGTGACAAATAGAAAGACCGCCAGGCAACCATTATGACAAAAAAATGTTCTTTTGAAGAAGTCCAAAGGCGGAAGGATTTGAATAAACTTTTCCTCTGACTGAAATGCTTACCTCTTATCAAAAATCGACACAAAAGGAAAAGCTTACTTCAGCGAGGGCACTTCAAATGAGAGAATGTAACAGTGTTTCATTCTCGTGGACTATTCCCGGCGGAAGTGTTTGACGCCTCGGAGATAACGATGCGATTTTTGCAATTCAGTGCTAAAGCACATGTTTCGAATGCGAACAACACCTTCCGAGATGCCGTCCCAATTGTGACGATTCCACTTGGTTTCTCGTGCATAAATGTTATGTTTAAACGGTGAATGAACTTTCCCATAGAGATAGTTCTCAAAGAATCATTCAACTTTCGGTGACAATTTATAATATACACAAATTAGAACATTTTTGGTTGATATTGGTTAGTGAGGCAAAATTCTGAGGCAAATGATGGGTGAAACTTGCAGAGCGTTGCATAAAGCAAAACATTCATTACTGTGAATAACAATGCTCGGTTTTTGAAACATTTGAAACACATGTGGAAATAGGAGTTTTAAGCAGTACCATACAAAGAATCTGAATGCGCGGTAAGAATTTTGTCTCATGCAGCTCCTCAGTATGAGACCACAGAGATTTCAGCTCACTTCATCAAACTCTTTTGATCGGCCAACATAAGCGAAGCTATCGGACACCAACTAGTCGCTCCGTTGTGCCCCTCGGTTAAAAACCGCAGATGCCACTCTTCAAGCCTTATTTGAACTGTTCGTTGCTGTGAACTACCCAAGTGAAACACTAGATATCGCATTTAACCACATGAATTCTGTGGATTCTTCAGCTTTCTGACCAGCATGGATGTTGGCCATCCGATATGTGCATCCATATTTTTGCAACATTTTTGTTAGCACACCGAAAGGCTAAGTCACTGCTAGTGAACACATTCTTGTCTCGTAGCCAGTCTAATCGGCCGGCGCACTCTTACACTGTCGTTGTCCCCACCTCACCTCACCCTTTCTTTCTGTCTCATCTCTTTCTCTCAAGCGATTTTTTCCTTCTTCAAGCCTTCCATCAGCCCATTTGCTAATTGGCTCCCATAGGGTTTTGTGACCCCAGTTACAAAATCTAGTGCTGTACAAATGTTTCCTGTTTACTTAAGCCCAAAACGCATTTCTTGTTTTGTTTCTGAACGATGAGTGAGCCATAACATGGGTTTTAAACGAAATTTAGCTAACCCAGTGTGGTGGTATTGGTGGCTTGCTTAGTTGAAGCGTCCGTCGGAGAATGAGACTTCAAAATCCATGTGAATAGGAGCAAAAAGATTCCGCAGACGATTTGTATGCTGCACTGACTGCGGCCTAGACGCATCAAGGTGAGACGGTTTGTGCGCAGCTACGATTTGCATCAATGCTTTCACAGGGCCTTGACGGAAGATAATGCTCAGCGAGATTGTGATGGTTAACGCACGCCAAAAATAGCATCTGACAGATTGTGTAGTTGTGTCTGTGACAAATTTAGAAGCGTTTCTGCCAACCATGCTGAGGAATGACTCTACTGCGGCGCAGAGGTCTGAGTGCAAAACGATCCCACTTCCAACCCTCTTTGACCAGTGCGCTCAGAGTCTGCTTCTTTCTTTATTTAGCTGGGTTGGCTCCTGCTTGCATCTTAATGAACAACTTTGACGATGAGCATCATCGGCCAGCAGTGAGGAAGGCGTGACTTATTGCGGAACAGATTATCCTTCGCAATGAGCTAATTAAAGAATTTTGCTTTCACAACTTCGTTGCATAGTGAAATGAGGTATCTTGTTCGTCACGCTTCAAAAATTTACAGTGCTCAAATACTGAAGAGGTGACACCCCCTTGCTTACAAGTTACAGCTGCCGTCATGTGGGTGGGGCTGTAGCTTCATAGCAAGTTTCATAAATTCCCAACTTACCATGCGTCGCAATCGTCTCACGACAAGAGCACGCTGTTTGGGAAAAATCTTCATCTAGTCTGCATTCCCACCAATGTAGGGGGAGACTACTACCAAAGAGGTTATTTTCCCTCGATATATAATAAAAGTCATGATTGGAAACACATTTTCATCTGTGATGAAACTGGCAAAGAAGCGAGTCTATGAGCCAATAAATCATACTACTCTGATTCCTTAGGGTCCCCTTGCTCGTTTGGCCGGCGTCTGATGTGGTGTTTGTACTGGCTGATGGAGCAGAAAATTTGTATCAATCGCAGATATGCTGAACGCGCACTTCGCCATATAACATCTACATTTAGGAGCCTGCTGTTGCATTCCTTGGGTAACAGAAAGAGAGATTTGTAAGACACCTACAGCAACCATCCGACTGAAGTGCAGTAGAGAACAAAGAATAAGCATGGTCGAGTCAGTCACTCCGCGCTGAACGCGGGAACCCAAACTTGAATTTCATGTTGAGGCGATTCTCCTGAACTTCGTCACTCGTGAGCACCGGTCGTTCAATCTAGACGGCGTTTCAGTATTTCGCAAACTCCATTCGACGCATAAGAAGCTAAAGCGATACAAGTTTGTAGAATAGTTACTTCATTTTCAGGCTTCAGATGGAATTTCACCCGACAATGGTGCGAAGCACCTTGGAACTGCACTTCTCCACAGGATCGAGTCAGTTGGAGTATTCCGTCTGCAAATTGTCTGGTCGGTCGAAGTGATGGGTGCTCCCATATGGCCTAGAATACACTCAAGTGATCAGAACCTGAGCAGAGTGGCCATCGCAGAGAACTCATCACACGGCTCATGTAGAACAACAGGCCCCATTTAAAAACCAGCCATTCCCCGCATGCGGTGNNNGGGAATGCAATTGGGAAACTTGAATTTCATGTTGAGGCGATTCTCCTGAACTTCGTCACTCGTGAGCACCGGTCGTTCAATCTAGACGGCGTTTCAGTATTTCGCAAACTCCATTCGACGCATAAGAAGCTAAAGCGATACAAGTTTGTAGAATAGTTACTTCATTTTCAGGCTTCAGATGGAATTTCACCCGACAATGGTGCGAAGCACCTTGGAACTGCACTTCTCCACAGGATCGAGTCAGTTGGAGTATTCCGTCTGCAAATTGTCTGGTCGGTCGAAGTGATGGGTGCTCCCATATGGCCTAGAATACACTCAAGTGATCAGAACCTGAGCAGAGTGGCCATCGCAGAGAACTCATCACACGGCTCATGTAGAACAACAGGCCCCATTTAAAAACCAGCCATTCCCCGCATGCGGTGTTCCCTGTGTGGATGTAGGAGGAGTTTTTTGAGGAGTGCGGAAAATGAAATTTGCGCTGACAGTTGCAGCCTCGGTTCTTTTCAGTGCTTATTGCCAAGAAACTCCCAACAATCGCTCACTTTGCAACTTCTAAGAGTTGTGCTACCCTTCAAGCTGACTTTGATGCACGCATGTCAATCCAATCGCCGTTTTGCGAAACGCCGTCGTCTCGACTGTTTCGACTTCTGGGCACCTCACATTGTTAACTATTTTGCCTCAATAATATTGTTAGTGCAAGATGATATATCAGCCCATCTGCATTTGAGGTACGAAACAAATTTTTGGTAGCATATTCTCAGTGGTCATTTTATGCTTCTAGCTAGCAGCTTGAACTATGGATCAAGCGGATGCGTCTTCGATCTTGGTAGTGTTAGGAATTGCGCCACTGGATTTGTCTGAAGACTGTCTCTGTTTTATTCTTTAGTACTTTTTCATTCAAATTGCTTTACTTAACCATAAAGAAACATACAGTAGTATGTGGAGAAATTGACGAAAGCATTCAAGTATCGCGAATGTGGTAGTGCTGACAAAAAGCTGAATCGAGATGATACATATATTAACAACATACTGGCCGGTCGTCTACTCCCCTCAGGGACGACAAGTCAAACTGAGCTAATTTCGCTTTAAAAGCAGTCAGATTACTAGCTTCCACAATGTCAGCTAGTAGTTGGTTCCGTACACGAATGGCTCGAAAAGAAAACGAGCTTAATATACCCGTTTTGGTCGAAAATCTACGTTGTATCTGAAAACGATGAAATCGGGAGCGTGTATTGAATGGGGTGTTTGAAAAGATGCTATCGAACGCGACATCGCAGCAGCCATTCATTATCTTAAAGCACAAGTGGAGATCAAATTCAAGTCGTCGGTACTTTAGACTTTTCAGGCCGAGAATCTGTAATCTTTCGGGATAGGAAGGAATAACAGAATCAGGAAAGGCCTTGCGAAAAGCAGATCTTGTGTATCGCCTCTGCACGCTTTCAATCATTTCAGCGTCTTTATTAGTGCATGGTGACCATATCTGAGTGCAATATTCGAGAAGAGGGCGGCAATAGACAATAAAAGCAAGTCTGTACTGTTCAACGCACGGGTGTTCTAGCGAACGTTGTATACAATTAGCCACTCGTGATGCTTTTCTTGCTACTTCGCTATAGTGAAAAGTCCATTTGAGGTTTGAAGTGACATACAGACCTAAGCTCTTGATAACTTCTTGTGCGCAAAGCTTACTCCCATTAAGACGTAGAGGGCAATCATGATGAAAGTTCAAATGAAGGAGACTACTTTTTTCCTCCGATATGCGCAATAGCCAAGTTTGCGACCAACGTTCTAGATATATGAGGTCTTTCTGAAGCTCGTAATAGTCAGCAGCAGGGTTGCTAAGTGGGCCATAAATCTAGAGGTCGTCCGCAAACAGCCTGCATGCACCTGACAAGCCATCAGATAAATCATTTACATAAATAAGAAAGAGTAAAGGGCCAAGTATGCTCTCTTGTGGAACTCCACTGGTAATAATGTGAGGCTGTGAATAGCATCCGCTAATTTTTAACACAAACTTTCGTTGTGATAAAAAAGATCTCAGCCATTCCAGAAGTTCCCCACATATCCCATAACTTTTAAGTTTAATCAATAATTTTTGGTGGCAGACTGTATCAAAGGCTTTAGCATAATCAATGTAAACCACCTCAACTTGCTGGTTTTTGTTCACCGCGGAGTACCAGTCATGAAAACAAGATATCAGCTGCGACAGCGTGGACTTTCTAGGTAGAAATCCATACTGAGCAGGACTAATCAATGCGTTTGAATCGAAATGGGACAAAATATTTTCTTTAACGATAATTTCCAAGACTTTACATATCGATGAAGTGACTTTATATATGAAATTTCCTAGACTTTACATATTTTGTGGGTGAGTCCGATGACGACCGCTTCCAGCAAAAATAACATCTGTATCAAGCTTGCATTCTTTAGTTCATGGCGATCACGAGGAGGCTGCTCATGCGTAGGAGCATTGATCGTCGATTGTGCCACTGTGATGCAATTTGATGGGCTGGCCTGTTTCTGAAGCCGTTTTCCATAACCACTCTCAGCTTGTCTTTTCGCGTCTCCTTGCAAATAGCAAGCACGAAACACAATGAGTCAGGCAACTAATGAAGGGACGGTCCGAAAGCCTTTAACAGCTTCCAGACGTTCTCGTCCTGTCAGGTCGGAGGTACGTAACGTTGCACACGAATGCGGACGGGTATGCTATGTCTTCCGAAAAATCCCAAAAGTGAGTTACCCCATGGTCCTTTGGTGGTTACCATTTAGGACCTCATCAGGCCTAGAGGATTTCCATCATTCGAACAATCTAGGTAGTTCAGCCTTCAAAACAATTTTCGCTATTTTCGAGATCACTAAGGGAAGCAAGTTTTTAAGCTTCGAGTGATGATTGTCTCCAGTTTGCTAGTTCAAGAGAAAGGTAAGTCGAGGAACTTTCACCGATAACACATGTTCGTTTAGCGAATAACGAACTCGGAAATTCGCTAACGGTGCGATTTCTCCAATTTTAGCTCCACTCTAAAGTTTGCTTCTGTTTCCGTTGCCAAATACAACGCCTTTTCCGAGCTTTCAAATCGCTTATTTTGCACTGAGTCAGTGGTACAACAAAGTCCTTGTGCAAGCTGCACATTTGTGCACCTGGCTTTTGGTCATCGCTGATGCCGAGAAGGCGAACTGCGACATATGCGGCTTGGCTCAGATGCAAATCCTGTGATCGAAGCAGGATACTGAAAAAATGCATTTAGCAATGCGCATGCTCTCTCACGCTCTCAGAAGAGCAAGTCGAAAGAAATAGCTTTCGTAACAAAGTTGTTCCTAAAACCTTTCTCAAAAACGATTTTGCTCACTCTGCTGTCAAGAGCAAATATGTTAAAGGCCTTACACGCTGATTATTACTCGACATATCGCCACTTTTATTGGCGAATGCGAAATGTTCAGGAAATGAGGTCTGACATCCATAAACTGAGAAGCACCAGGTAGCTTGCTGTTGTGAAAGCAGTTTGCTTTGTACCGCTGAATGAGGTGAAAGCGGCTGCTGCAAAGATGCTCGCTTAGTGAATAGAGCTTTACTGCAGGATTCCAGGTGCGATCTGCTGCCATATCTGAACCAGTTCTCCAAGTCATCATGATATCGCCGCACCGCTGAATTTCGGAAGCGGATGAGAGTCAAGATGAGTACATTTTATTACGCACGAAGATCTCACTCAGCACAACACGATGGCATCACTGGAAACCAGAAGCTAGAGTGAGATATAGGAGATGGTCATTTGGTGTATGCCTCTGTTGAGCACCACTCGATGACGGCCGTTAACAGCGGAATCAACGATGGATCAAAGAGCATCCACCAACCGTATGAAGGCGAACTAGATAGGAAAGCCCGATTAATGTGCAGCGTGAACAGTGGCGTGGCCGACGCATTTCCAGACGACAATATAGCCTTCTTTATTCTCAGTCCTTCTTCGCACAATATAGCTCCAGAAGCAAACCTACTGATCTCAACTACACCCCTCGGTCTACTCGGCTTGCAAATAGCTGCTTCGGCTCTGCCAACAATCAAAGTGATCAAACGCATTTCTCCCAATCTACGTCATTCCACTGCCCCCCCCCCCACCCCCCCAGGCGGCTACCAACACGCTGTTAATGATCAATAGGTGATTTGCTTATCATGCAATGAATACACAGGCATACCATTCAGAACACTAGGGGTCAGCGCACCTGTGCTTTGTCACAGACTACTTTCTATACCATTACTGTGCTTCCTGACTTTCACAGACCTACTACATCGACCTCAGGTAAATTTCAGACAAACTCTCGAGGTGCATGCGTCAGGAAATCGGTTCTTCGTATGCCGTGATAGGAAGGAGCAAACAAGTGAACTCGGACAGTCACTTTTATCTTTCCTGTGTCGTTCTCCTGCTAGGTAATCCTTCGAGACGATGAACTGCCAATGCTGTCGCACCAAGTCACCACAGCAGATCGTCAATTACGATCATTGCCGCGACTCCGGAGAACCAAGCTCTACAGACCCATCACATCTCCTAGTGGACCTGCGGCCCTATCCTCATGAGTTAGTTGTTATAACTTACAGCTTTAGTGCCTCTGGATGCGTTCTTTGAGTGAATCACCCATTTGATCGACTAAAACGCAAACCGGTCCGTTCAGCAAGACGGAGAAAGCCACGACGCTGTCACTTACCGCCAACGTCGTCTCTCACTTCGACCGTCATCCACATTTCCCCACTTGCCCTTTGCGTTACTTCACTCACCCGTTACTCTATCGCATTCATTCATCATAAGCGCAAATTCAGTCAAACTGTTCGGATCCTGCCAGCTCTACCATTAACTTGCTTACAGTTTCGCTCTTTCACGCTGATCGTTTCTCGACGCCTGTGTCGAAAGTTTAGAGAGTACAGACGCGTCTTTGGCATGTCGAGCGGAGATGCGTTTGCCTCGCGAGTGGCTGCTGTGGAAACAGTATAATTCAGTCGAACGTTTGCGCCTGTGATATCGTTGGGCTTCGCATTAAAGCGCGCCCAACACTCTCAACTTTCAGCAGAATCAATTCAGCTAAAAGGAAAGCACTGGCATTTCGTAGAATATCGAGTTGAGACTGTGAATCTATACTGAGACATCTGAGACAGCTGAGACAAAGACTGCATAATTGGAATTAAGCTGCAGTAATCAGGCCATGAATGTCGTATCACCAATCTTGCGACAAGCAAGTTCAATTCTAAAGGCTCGCGTTATTAGTTGCTTGAGAATGCAAGCAGCTGTTTATTAATCGGCTCATCATCTTACCGTCACTTTTCACTTCACAATGAGGAACCTTCATGGGATCTGGCGTAAAACCAACACACTTCATGAAACAGGTGATTGGACCATTCAAAATGATTATGCCCGTGTCCTTTGTTGAAAATTTTAGAAAGAGGAAGTGCAGAGGTTTTCTCGACTGATTTGAGACTAGACATAATTGCAAGAGTAGTTGACAAGCTTTTCCCTTTTTCACCATGCAGAGTCCAAGCGTCAAGTTACCTTCACAGCATTGAATAGGCTATTAAAATGAGTTGGGCTGTGTAGAAATCGATATGTTTGGAGGAATCCATCATCGATGACAATTGCTCATTTGTGCGAATGGGGTGTATAAATCGCTTGTAGAGCGAAATTTCTGCTTTGTCCTGAAATGGGGCACTAAATTGCGCTTCTGTGAGAGTTCGAGCAACTATAGATCAAAAATTTCCTCTCTGTTGCATCTGAGATACCAGAAGCAAGCTCCCACCATGAACCGCCCTCGTTTGCCTCTTGTCGACATCAAATTTATCTATATCCTCATGAAAACTCATTATGTTCTCCGCGATTATTAGTGAATGCGCTGAAGAGAAAAGCACCATTTGTAACCGAGCGAGACAGAGATCACGCTGCTGTAAATCCTCACTCGATATGCGACCTAATGTGAATGAGCTGATTTCACTCAGATTTGTCAAAAAACTGAAATTAGTCGAATAAGCGTGTTCAAATTTCACCGACAACTTGGTTCAGCAGCAAAGTTAAAGAGACAAAAAACATCTGGCTCATGCCAGCAACTTCCTTCGAGTATTCTTGCGATCGCTTGCTATAGCACATACTCTAGGGGAAAGTTGCAAGAAGCAATAATCTGTGTACTGTTCTGTAACAGAACGTCACACTCATGACTCATAACTCCGTAATGAGTGCGTAGAGGATGGTGGATTCGCAAACGATAGGCGTTGAAAATCGCTGTCCATTTCAACGAGAGTCACATAGGACGCGAACAACCAACATGTGCCAGCAAGAACATGAGAAACGATCGACTCGTATAAGATATCAAAATCTATAAAAAAGAACTACATATGGTCATCGCGTTAGCAAGCAACGAGCGGCTCCGCCAGACTTTCTGAAAAATTTTTACGGCTGTATTGATGGAAGAAAAAGGAATCAACGAAGAGGAAAGTGCAATTTGATGGAAGCGCAAATAAGGGCAGAATGGTGAAGCAGACGGAAGTTTTGGCAGACAGTGGATTCGTTTCTTCCATTTCCTTGTGGCTGCTTCTTCCTCTCTTCCCAAACTGGGCTCCGCTATTTTTTGTGATCCTTTTGGCTCAAGGGAAGGGCAGACTTGTTGGTTGCCGTGCTTAAATGTGGGTTGAAAGTGGTCTACGCGTATAATTTAGAGCGATTCTTACAGGAGTCCACTTGCGGGTGATTTCACATATAAAAGTTGGACAGTGATTTTGTCCATTGTGAATTGAATGCGTGTTACGTGCGAGTCGACCGAACACTTGTGCGTTCGTATTTACGATTATTTTGTATTTGATTGAATCCGCGGCCCCTATTGAACAGCGAGCTCTTGGCGGTTCTTAGTTGTATCTGATAATATTGGTAATTGTCAAACGTCTATTCGCCTTTTTGCTTCCTCTCATTTTTCATGCATTTCATGTGTTTTAATTAGTTTGTGAATAGGACGATTGGCAGATTGAAATGATGGACGATGGTCACGTGTGTATTCAAGAAAAGAAGAGAAACGTTCATATGCAAACGCATAGTGCTGTTTTCTTTTATCGGTATTTGCATGACGATTGCTGCTGATTATGAGGTGAGTCCTCTGTAGTGCATTGACGTTGCGGCAGTTTGGTCATGCTATGCGAGCGATGATATCCAAAAAGATATATCCACATCCTCTTGAAAGCAGCATTCGGCTGATTCTGCTCTCAGTTTACTACTAGATAGTGGGGTTAGTACGGTCCTGATAACGAGATTGCCTGAGAACGGCAACTGATGGGAATGCGATTTGAGAGGGGTATATTAGTACACTGTCAGTCCACCACGCAATCCGAAACGCTTTCCTGTGCGTCGCAGTTTATTATTTCAGTGCATTTTAGCAGAAATGCATACCTATGCGAAGATATCGGCCGATGATTACCGTAACGGAGCCATTCAAAAGGGCATGGGATTGAAAAACAATAGCACATTTATAAATATTTTCGTGGGACTGCAACGATTGTGGAAATTGCATGCACAGATTCTATCTGAACATTTAGGTGAAGCTTTCCTTGCGTTTGTGTTGTTTCGTACTCATTATCTTGCTTTCAAAGGTGCAAATGAGTGAGTGACAAACGTGAAGCAGACACGCAGAAACGAAAAGGAGCGGTCGGAAATTTTGGAATTTGTGACCATCGAGCTTAATCANGCGCCAGTTTTGGAATTTGTGACCATCGAGCTTAATCACTTCTGCCCAAAAGCTTGCTTGCGGGAAAGTTAGGGCCAAATTTTGAGCGAAAGTTAGGGCTGGTACGTGCGATCAACTGTCGTTGTAAACTCACTCTTTATCGCATTCTCACCAAATTGTCTTTGCACGAGTCGAAAAGAGAATGAACTTCCACAATACATGTGGCAAATTAGTTTTTGATGGGCTGTAAGCGAATTCGGTGTTTGAAAGTTGATTTGCGTCGATTCACTGCATCATTAGTATAGGAAAGTGGAAGGGTAAGCGCACTGAGCAGAACGCTTCGATTTCTGCCCTCTTATGCGTCAATTTGGTTGCAACTGACAAACATATCGGAATATGCCGCTAGGAAACTTGGCGACGAGATAAAACGAAAGTTGCTCGAATCCCATGCTTGACAAAGTTTGTCGTTTGAGTGCAGATATCACTCCTTNNNTGCTCGAATCCCATGCTTGACAAAGTTTGTCGTTTGAGTGCAGATATCACTCCTTTGAATGCAACACCGCATTTAATTCATCTTTATGCAACTGCACACAATCCATTCATTGGATTTGGCATTAGCGCATTTTTTATTTGTTTGTGCCGATTTTATGAAAAATTCCGTGATATCATAGAATTTAGTTTGATATTAACAGTGAAAGAATCGACTGAGATGTCTACGAATGTGCAATGATGGGTTAGAGCATGCAGCGACTATGCTATGCTTATTTTGTGAACATGCTGAAGAAAATGTGGAACATATTTCAGATGATTGTTTGCATCTTACTGTGATGCTTGGAGTGGCCGATCGATTTCATATTGAAAAGAAATGCATTGTTAGGGCTAAGGATTAGCATCGCATAACTTGCGAGAAGCGGTTCTCCTTCTTCCCTCATTCACCCAATCGGTTTCTCTCGTGGCCAAAATGTAATCATCTCTGCACCATTCTGCCCATCGCTGCTCCTCTGCCTGTGGTCGATTTTATTCTAATCGAATTCAGTTAACTTCCATCAAGTCCAATTTTTATGATGTAAAACTTTGCTGAAGGTATCGTCGGATGTCACACTAAGCCGTTCTGACTGGGTCGTTGCACTGGAACGTGAGAAACATGAGGAGATATTTTGTCCGCTCAGGAAGGAAAAAAGGCAACAGGGAGGATGCTTATCTTTATCAACCGGGCTTCGCGCACCTCAATTCACCACACCTTGCCTCATCCGATCTAATCGAAACGTGCTTCATTATTCGCGCAACCAGTTCGCTTTTTCGACTGAAACGCAAAGTTTTGCAGTATAGATGCGCTCCTCCATTAGCTTATGTGCTTACATTCCTAGAGCAGCATCTATTCAGCATAGTGTTCAATATTTGACCTATCTTCTTATTCGTCGGCACTAATTTTATGCCACCGTGCGTAGAGAAGCGCTGGAGATGGCGCCATAATTCATTTTGTACAAAGGATTACGATGGCACTTCCATGTGCAAGTACTTCTGTGTCCCTCAGTTCAAGACTTCCAACTCGAGGTTCACATTTGGCCCATAGAAACATGCACCGAACTGAGATGCTGTAGTTCTCATTTCTCTCCGATGGATGGCTTCGCTGTGAGTTGCCGACAAAAATGTTCCCCGCACACTTTGATTGTTCACTTTTTTCACGTTGTGCTTGGTGAAAAGCTGCGGAAAACACAATTTTCGACTCCTGTTACTGCTTATTTCAATGCCTATGCAAGAACCTGCTGCAGTGGACTATTTAAAATGGCAAGTTTTGTTTCAGCCGTTTTATGCGACTTCCCATTGCCCTTGAAATCCACGAAATCTTTCCAGGAACAATTGTGGCCGATATCAAGTTCGGTGCGTCTCATTCAATTTCATCTTTGAGTTCGCTGATGCTGCGGGAGCATCCGTGAATAAGCTGCAAATGAGTGAATAGCAGACGCAAAGGTAAAGCGCAGAACACTACAACTCACATTCTTTGCGAAGTTGAAAATAAGCAAATAATGTCATTGTTTTAATATATGGGCGAAGCAGACTCGACGCATCCATGAAAGCGATTTATACTCGACGACGAATGCAACTTCAGCCAACAAATGCTTTATCACTTCATGATTGTCTTCCTAGTTCGAATAGCATACGCACGTTGGCATAATCTCTGAATAGTTCGCTCAGTCAATTTGAATGTCGCGCCACCCAACAAAGCAGAATTTGGCTTTAAATTATAGATATCTGCCTAGTACAGTACTTCGTACATCTGGAGTTCTCCATTCCGGCACTTTGTGAATTTCTTTAGTCATAGGTTTCAAAATACGAAAACCTGTCTCAAATCACTTCCGTTCTTCCCTGGTGCGCTTCTGCATTTTCAAAATATACGACGTTTTATTCCTAACCTCACTCAAACGAATCGTTCACGTGTGGAGGTGACAAAGAATGAAGCAGTGACGCTTATTCTGGAGGTCATCTTTATTCTCTTCAGATAAATGGAGCACTGCTATCCATTCTCAATGCGAATCTAATTGTTGTTCATTTGCTTCTTCTATGGACACAAAGACTTATGAATTTCAAGTCGAGCGACATTCAAATAGCCTTCTGCAATGTAGCGTGTTTTTCAACACAGATATGATGAAATATTTGATGGGCAAATGCTGAAAACGATATTTTAACCGAAAATATTCCCTACCATTATTTGATCAAATGCTGTCTGAGCACTGAGATGATTTTCAGGCAATCGCCCAACAGCCAGCGCCAACAGAAAAAAGCCATTCGCCAATTTGGGGCCTTATTACTGCTATGAGTGTGAAATTTGTCACGCAATTCCAGCTTCATCAAAGAAAAATTGAGCCGATTGCTAATTTTCTAAAAGATAAAAAACTGCTGCGTCACCCTAACGAGTTTTTCGGCAATGAGGAAGACCTATGTGCGATTTATTTATGTTCTGCATGCACGCTTGCGACTTGTTTTGTCGCAACATTTCTTATTCCAAGCTACACTGCAAATTTGAGCTTTGAAAATTTAGCGGTAATGAAGCAACACCGTTCGTGTTCATAGCTCCCAAATATCTACACTCAAATCCAGTTAGTTTTGGATCGTCTCTCGCATACCAATGAGCATTGCCAGATGTGTTCACCTTGCCGGATTGATAGGCGATCTTTTTCTCTCATTGAAGGAAAATGCTTCCAAAATACAAAAACTGAAAAAAAAACCTTTATAAACGATCAGCTAAGCAAAAGGCATATTGTGGCCACCTTCTCCCACATTGCTGCTTCTTTTTGAGTGGGTTCGAGTTGGCCTCTATGCCAGCACGGAAATTTCCCAACGATTTCTCAAAAAATTCTCAAGCATGCTGCCTGATGCCTTTTGAAACCTATGGATTCGTTTAACTCTTCAGAGCGATGGCCAAAATTATCATCCATTTCTTTAACATTTGCAACTCCACGTTGGCAGGAAAGCTAGAAAGTCAAATCCTTGTACCTTAATTGCAGAGATCTTTTGGCACCGCCCAACAATTCATAGTCGTTGGCTACTGGTTCTACCGCCGGTCTATAGCGTTGTGCTCACACTTTCTCGAGACGTCTTGCATAGTTAGCACCGGTGAATTTCAACTAAACATTAATGTTCGTGCAACATTTGCGATCCTTACTTCTTGCAGAATCTTATTCAATCGAGAAAATTCGCTTGCAAATTTTCGCCTGATACTGGAAAATAACATGGTGTAGCATGACTAGCATAAAGATCGCTTGAACGTGTCCTAGCAATTCGTAAAAATTAAAAAGTTTAGCGCACATCTTATTGTTCCAACGTTTCTCCAGTTTTCTACTGCCTATCGCTGCCCATGGAATGTGCACAATTTTATATGCTCTTAGACTGCCATGCAACTCGATGTGATCACCACGATCGTGAATGCATCAATTTTCATACATCATAAGAAATCCATCTGTTCCTTGAATGCAACTCTTCCATAGTGGGATGAATGAGGAATCTTGCGGTGCATCACATTATTTCGTTTTCATCGGGTAGACACTGGTGCTCATTCCAAAAGCCATTCAGCCAGTTGTCCTTCGGGCTTCACATTAATTCAAAATTCATTTCATGGCCTCATTATTTGTTTCAAACCAAACACATGGAGGAGAATTGATGGATGGCGGGAGCGCAAAGTAGAATAAGGTCGGAAAGCTCAACACTGCGATAATGTAAGGCACTGCGCGCAGGTTGAAAGTGCGGTGATTTTTGAAGCCTTCGATATCGAGAAATTTGAAGTTCATCGGCTATTCGAGCTCAGGGAAAAGCAATGTCGCTCAGCCACTCTTTACTTAATGCCGAATTAAGCAATGGGCGGATATGAGTATATATCCGACTTTTGTTTGCCAAATGAAGTACGGCTTAAGTGCTCGTGGCTAAAATCTCTCAGCACACAGGCATACCGAGCATATTTGAAAGCTGAGTAACGTTAATGGAAGTGGAGACAGAAGCGCGTTCGTGCCCTGGTGGAAGCCTCCCCAATGCATGCGTTTTATTATAAAACTATCTTCGCAGCTAGCATTTTAATTCTCGTTCCACACATAGATATCCAAGGACCCTATTTGTTTGAACGAAGGCCATTTTGAATATAAGTCAGCTACCAGAATTCAGCGTAAAACGAGAAGCGTTCACAAATGTGGCCAACTGTTCAAAATAAATCCTTTCCCTGGAAAAACTTCTCTTAGGATACCTTCGTGAATGTCTCTTTACAAATATTATTACACAGTGGAATGAGACAAAAATTCTTATAAACCACTATCAGCATATCCATTCAAATAGGAATGCAACGGTGAATGAATGCGGAGGAAACGGAGATTTCTCTGAACAGAGAACCTTCTAGGTTACAATCCCTCTCTCCAAATAGCTCAAAGAATGGTAGAAATCTAAAGGACCTTACGGATGGATGCATTAAATTCGAGTAGGTGCTATCCTCAAATGCGTACGATCCTTCCAAACCTTGGCCTTGCCTCAGTATTTCTTAACCATTTTGCTTTCGATGCGCCGACCACCAGTTCCGCTGTATTAGCGCCACGCGCTCTAGGATACTTTACTTTTCACAGGAACTCTATGACAACCAGTTGGTCCAAAAAACATGGATATGATTTTCATTGCGACCTTTATAACTGGACCCTTGGTTCGTTTCGAATATTTTTTGAGATCGCATTGCGCCAACTTGTTCACGAGTAAAATTTATCACACATATTATCCCGTGTCGTATAGAAATCATGCGCAATCTATCCCCCGTGAGGTTCCATGGAGAAGTGCCATTCAGCAATACCATTCTTTTAACAGGCCAATAAATGGAAAATATATACGCATGTTTCTATTTATATTCATGTTGACGTTTATGCCTGCATTTATATTTATATTTGTATTTATATTTGCACTTATATTTATATTTATATTTATATTTATAGCGGAGGGTTTATATGCAATGCCATATATGTCGCTTGTACTCTTTGTTAGTACTGGTACAGCACAACGTTATCTGTTTTCATGAACCACCTCTAGTAGACGATCATCATCCCTTCACATGTTCTCTGATCCATTTTTCTTAGAAAACGTTTGCCCTTTGCACTTTCTCGGGATGCTCGTTAGTTGCATTCATATGAGAGCAGAACAAACCAAAAAAGTGCACGCCCTAACGAAACCAACAAACCCGGAAGTTTTGATGAGCAAGCCGAAATTTTGCAACAGATGTTCTGGACACTCGAACGATCTCATTGACATGACCCTGCCATAAGAATAACAGAATCGCCTTCATCTGATCGTTTCATGTATGATTTGCAAAATTTGTGACATTCTTCCGCAGAAGCTAACACTTTTTTTTTGTGGAGGATTCAGTTCATTTGATAATCAGGTGAGACCATAATTTTGAGAGAAAAAATGCAGCAAAGAAACGCTTGTGCTCTGATGATCGGGTACTCTAGAAAATTCTCGCCTCTTCAGAAGTTCTCGGATGAATTTCATGCTTGAGGAGAAGCTAAATAGGATGGGAAAGATTTCCACATCGATTTCTTCAGAGCCGATATTTCTTCCGCATTCGCTCATGTCGAAAACATAATGGTGCGTCACGAAAGCGCTGCTATTCGTGACCATATCCTTCATTTCTCGTTTATTCATCCATAACTTACTACGGCCCGTTTCTCGTGTTATACGACTCTCAAATCGTTCGACCTTCCGCTAGCCAAGCGCAATTTATCACGTCATTCCCTTAAGAAGTAGGTTAAGCCGCCGAGCTACATTTACGACGCCATTTTCGCCAACCCAGGCAGTATTGCATTAATCACCTTGCTTGTACTCAGAGATAAATGGTATGCTTGCAGCAGCCGTTCACCGCACTTTAATGCTCTGTCATAGGTGTAATTTTATAGTGCATGCCAATCTGTTCCTCTAGCTCCAGTCGAGTGCCTCGATAAGGTGTTGGTGGGAAACTAATAATGGACAGAACAAAACGATTTCCGTTTCACATTCCATTCTGATTCATCAACTATGAGCGAAGTCACAGAAATCAGGACTAGACAAAAATCTGTCATACACATTCTTCAATCGTCGTTGTATATTTCCACTAGCGAATTGCGAAAGGAATCTTTTATGGAATTGTTGTGCACCGTACCGTTTCATTGAGAACATGAGGACATTATTTTCAATGTCGTTAATATACTCACAGCTCATAACAGTGGCAGCTGCAATGGTGTTGTGTGACCAGCTGTTTCATACATACGCTCCTCTGATTCTTCTTCCAGCAAATTGCTCATGATGATAGGTAGCAGGGCAAGCCATCTCATCTGCAATGCTTCTCAGCTTGTTGATACGAGGGAATGTTGGATTAGTGCCACCAGCGAATGGCAAGTAAATATGTGCTTTAAGTGGTGATAGCCGATCAAAATCATACCTAACAGCCGCCAAAAACCGCATTTCGATTATAAATGAGAATGAAAAAAACGTTCCGCCAGCTATTGACTGGATGCATCCGAATAGGCTTATCTCCGGTTGCGATCGAAAACTCGATCGACTGCTATTTTCGGCTCCCGACCAATGTTCTGTTAAAGGATGTTTGCCACAGGCATTGCATGCAACATTGTTTGCAAAACAAGTGGTATGATTGCAGTCGTATCTGAATGAGATCTTGTCGAGCAGTCATTCGAATGGTGGTGAAGGCCCTCACAGGGGAATCAAACTCAACGAAAGCGATGGAAACAAAGGTGAGGAGTAGGTGTAGAGCCACGGGTTGCTCAAATAAGCCCTCGCATAGCATGAGGAATATCATGAAAGTAACGCTGATGCAGAAGTAGGCAAGAGTCGAGCTGGCATGACGTGAAGCGGCTGCGAATGTGTCTAAACAGCTCCAAGCGTTCGTTGAGTAGGTGTGGATGAAGTGAATAACTGGGCGAGAAATGTAGCACGATTGGGAAGAAGGAGCGTTAGATTGACAAAGCAGAGGCATTTTATGCTGCAACAAAATTTTCGAATTCCGTCGAGGCCACCTTCCCATAGGCTGCACCCCATCTGCGCATTTGGGTATGTCAGGAGGGAGATGATGCCGGAAGTGTTGATTAAAGGTTCCGCTATTTTCAAAACCAGAATCTTTTTGTCTCTAGCGACAACTGTCAAAGAAAATTAGCTGGGTATTTCTCAAAGACCTATCAACCACTGTATTTTCTTTTAAAGTTGGCGACATTTGGCATAATAGCTGATGTTGCTGAATAACGCAAATTCGCTAAATAAGACTGAGATGAGGGCTAAGATTCTTAGTGTTAGCGAGTCAAAAGATTCCAGCAGTTCTCCAGTTTGCTTGCAAGCTTGCTCTTATTTGGCCCTTTAGTATCTTTCTACCACTGCTTTCTCCGATTTGATCAGAGACCGTGTGAGAGAGTAACGATTGCGTCATTGTCGTTTTGCTACACTTCATCACCCCTTAATCAGACAACATCAGCGCGGGTGAGAAAAATCGTTCACGTGGGAAATTAGCTCAGAAAGAGCCTCAATATCCAACAGTGCCATTCATCGTTCGATGGCAGGGTTATCACTTTGCATGAAGGAAGCGCTCTTTGCAGTCCGCCAAAGTCCTCTTGGCTTGAACCGGCTTTGATGAACTCAGCAGCACCCTGCGAGCTATTGGAATCACAAAAATGACTTTATAAGCGCCTGTCCACCCCTCACGTCCACTTTTTTCTCATCTGAGCTGGTCGTTCATTCCTGCCCTGCACCAAAGGATGCACTCCCCCTCCCGCCTCCCTCCTCTTCGCGAGCACGGTAGCTTCAGTTGAATCTGCGAAATTTGAGTAATTAACAGTCTCAGGTAATTCAAACCGACATCTCAATGTTACATTGACATTGTCCAAAAGAAACAAGTCCTTGTGTATAACGGGGTGCACTAAACAAATTACGGATAAAGAATAATCAAATATCGTCCCTTCTAAACTACACTGTTGAACTTGCTCACATGACTGGAGACTGTGCAAAATTTGCTTCGAATCTGATTCTTCGCCCTTGTTTTATGATCGAATTTTGTAGGAATTTCTTTCGACACCTTTACATGTTGCAACGGAGCAAATCCTTTTCCTCATGGCAAGGATTAAGGACATATGCGCTCCGCCAACCTCCGAGTAATTCCACATTATTATATTTCTTCCCTCCACCGTATTATTTTTGATCGAGCTGAGACATTCGTGGCCCTTCCATTATTTCCCTATTATTGGCGCGTTTTGCAGTCTGTATGGTCATTTTTGAAGCATTGTTCTCCTCGAGCACTGCTGCAACTGATATCGGCAGTTATTCAACCACTTACGGTGATCTATCATGCGTATTAAATCCTCAACATCAACCTCTTCTTGATGATTGATTATACGACGAGAAATGGGACTCGCTGAGACAGTCGGCACAAATGACGCTTCGTTGTCCATTCAGCGTCAATACTGAGCTCATTTGTTGAAATCGCACTGCTTCAGAATTTAAACATCCTTCCACTGAATTCTGTAAAAACTATTAATTTTGGTGCGTTTTTGAGGAGCGTTTGAATATCCTATTTTCCGTATTCAATTATTTGCATCGATTTTGATGATATTTCTCAGTATCTTTTTTTGCCGTCATTTCGATGGCAATTTTCAAATCCAACTTCATATGTCCAAGAGTACATAATTTGCGTGTTTTGCCTTCTCGAGAGTGGCACTGAAGTTATACTATGACAAAATTTTACCGGGATTTTGCATGATAACGTGGTCTCCCCTATAAGAATATCGCCTTTGCTTCGTTTCTGTCGTATTGCATAATGTTACAGCGATATTTGTCCCATTCTTTCCAGTAAATTCAATATCGAACCATCTGATGTTCCAATTCTCATATCATCCATCACTTGGTGAAATATTTCCCTCATATAGGTTCATTACATAGAATTGCTATTGAAATTCGTGTTTGCGTTGCATTTCTCGTAGCTTGAGAATATTGAAAACTTTTACATTAGGAGGAGGAACTTGGCGAATAGCCTATTTTTATTTGTTTCTGAAATTATCGCGGTGGTGATGTCAGTGAGTTAATGAATATTAATTGAATGTTTTCGATAAACGAGTTTCCATAGAAACGCAGAAAGAACGCATCAAAATAAACAGCATAAAAGCACATGAAGGGATTCGAAAGATAAAGAAAATAATCATCTCTCGAGGGTTTGCTTGGCTTCCTTATCTCCTTGCGTTGTTTCTAATCTTGCTAGTACATCGTTGACAGCGTTCTTAAAGGCCTCCACATGCTGCCGAGGTACTTTATACCAGGTTTGACCACACGGTTGCAGAATAAACTAATGGTCTACTTTGGTGATAGGATTCGACGGAATTCAAGGAGTTCGTGCTCATGAAGCCCGCGTTTGTCCGTGCATTCTTCGACTAAGTATTTCATACTTGTCACCTAAGAAGGAAATAGGTCATCGCAGTCGTATGTGTTTCATGGGACTCAGATAGACCTTTAGTGCAGCGCCTTTGCATAAATTCTATAAATCACCTGCCCCACAATGCCGCATGAGTATGCGGAGAAAGCAATGGTTAGAAATTCGAGAAATGAAAAATTCGGCAGCCTTATCAAAGGCGTCATTGGATGGATGGGGTCTTTTTAGGGCAGCGGCATCTAGTCTGAGACATTAACAAATGGTCTTTCTGTCATGTCGATTGCTTCGCAAATTTAGCTGCCACACGCC
Source organism: Toxascaris leonina (assembly GCA_022844705.1). Lineage (NCBI taxonomy): Eukaryota > Metazoa > Nematoda > Chromadorea > Rhabditida > Ascarididae > Toxascaris > Toxascaris leonina. The sequence continues at coordinate 85,398 of JAARMF010000061.1, forward strand.
TATTGTTCTACATTGCTATGTCATCCCTAGATTCTCCAAGCGCTTTGAGTATTAAAGACCTTAAAGCTATGGCGATTCCATGGTGCTCATATTGGAGCTTGACCCCTTCAACGATGCATGGCAGTCATTCTTAGAAGGCCTTTTGTGGACTTGCTTTAGATTAGTATGCTTTCCTTTTGCTGAGTCGAGTGCTGAACTGTGGCTTTGAACTGCATTCAAAGATGAACGACAGTGCCGCTTCTTGTGAGCATTCGCATCTTCCAGATAAACAGCTTCAACACCATGCTGCAAAGGTTCGTTTTGCCTCCATTCTACTGAAGGCTTCTTTCGACCTTCACTAGTGACCATTGAAAGCAGTATCTTTTTTGAACGTCTAACGAAGAGGATCATTGTTGATAAACCTGAAAGCGACCATGGATGCTCGCCACCGCAACAAATAAACAATTTATTAACAGAATGTCCATCAGAAATGGCTTATCTCATGATATGTCACGCCGCACACATTGTTCGGACTGAATATGACTCTAGTGTCCAGGAAGACAGCCTTCTTCAAAACGTCATCGAAGCGTGAAACCATTTTTTATGTGAGTAAAGAAAATTTTTTGGTGGATTTGATCAGTGCTTAACGACATGCGGCAGCAAGAACGACAGGTTGATTTTGAGANNNAAGCTTCCGAACAACAGTTCTGAAACGAGCGATAATGAAAAACATCGGCCGATGGCACGCATATATGGTAGCTCCAATATTTTTGTGTCCTATATGTGGTATTTATCATAGAGAGTGTGGAAATTACACTGGAAAATTGGACAAACTCTTTTATAAGTTCATCAACATTGTTGCGTTATGTACTCGAAGCTAGAGAGATCACTGGCCATAACAACTTTGCTTAGCGGATATCCTCCACAAAGGGCATTCAGAAAAGCATTATAACACTCAGCGACTGCTCTTAATCTTCCATTAAAACGTCCATCCGCGTTGATTTGCCTCAGAAATTTTAATGCCATCTGATCGTTATCCCTTCCATAGATCATATTTCACGTCTCTTAATGCAAACATGCAACCGTTAATGCTGAATTGCCATTCTGTGAGCATTCCTCTCTTTATAAAAACCGTCAGCGCGAAACTATTTATGCAATGAAATATTTCGAAGTCATCGCTCCATATTCGAATGCTTTTTATTTATACTTTTTCGAAAAAGAATGGGCCGAATCATCGTTCAACTCTCTATTAATCAATTATCATTTCTTCGTATCACATCACTAATAAACGTTCCAATAAAGCGCCTTCGTTTTATTGTATATATCGTGATTTTTTATGACTATTACACCATAATCGCTATGTATGAAATGTGCCGATATTGTGCTGCAAATTCTGAAATATTATGCTATGCCCCACCACATTGCACCTATGTTTAACGATACATATTAATACCCATGCATCATCTTATTATTCACCTTCATTTTGATTGATTGAAACACGAAAACGGCGTTTTCGACAGCACCATACATGGAAATAGCAAATCACTTACTGATCTCAACGAGCGAAATTACTGAAATTAATTCTTCTGCAAATGTGGTGACACGGATGGGTGGTCATTGCGAACGATATTTGCGAGCGAGGAAGTGTGAGGAAGAAATTCCTCAACATTTCGTAATGCCATTGACTACTTGTTTCAAGGAAGTGAGTTTCAGCGATGCATAGGTTCTTCCTGCTTCACTGCATTTCAGTCAGCCTGGTACTTGGTGGTTGCAGCCTAGTGTCGTCACTACACGCGGAAACCATATCCAGAGGTTATTGTCTTTTCATTGGCGTGTTTATACCACTTTTGCAATTTCTTTTCATTACCCAATAGAAATCGGAAGATCCGCTGGCACATGATTACGTATGATAAGGTCGATAAATTCGAATTGACCATGAAATGTGCAGAAGAAAATGAAAGGACGATGATGGAGATTAGTGCTAAATCCTTAGAGTGTAATGGCATGAAGGCGATGCAGATACAAAGGTTTTTCGAGAATAAGCTTCTGGAGCTATGTACCTTCGAAGTGTGCACAACTTCTCACCGCTATATCTCCATGCTTGATAAATATGGGCGATCGAATAGAGAATTCATTCAGTGAATGAAGAGCAATATGTTTTCGAGTGGTTTGCGTCTTTTTACGATTGATTAGAATGTAAAAATTTTGAACTATTTTCCCATATGCTCAATTATTTCATCGCACTCTGAGAAAATGAGAGGCAATATGAATAGAAAATAAAGCACAACGTCATAGCCGCCATATCGGCAAAATTCTCTCGTTTTCAAATCGAGTGGTGAAACTGGCTGACTAGTTCACGCTCAGAGACCACTTTCATCAAATCAGAAAGCGATGTGCTGCGTGAGCAATTGCAACAAATCCTCTCAAAAGACTCGCTTTTCCCACTCACTTTAGCTGTGACAAAACAGAATTCACTGCATCATTGAAAACAATTTGATGATTCTTTTTTCTTATTTTGACCAAATCCCGGCGAAGAGTCGCGCATAATGTGTATCTTAAGTGTGTTTATTTGCTCGATGGTTCAGCTCGGATCTGAATTTGTGAGCGAGCATCTCATTCGAAAGTCGACATGATTTCTGCAACAAGTGCTTTCTGGCGATATGCAATAAGATTGGTGCAATTGGTCGAGCTCGAGCATGAACATTTTGGTTTTGTATCAGAGTACTTGTTCAACAAGGCAGCTTGTTAGATCGAATTGTGAGCTAACTTAGCATTCTGGCTTCCCTGGCATGCATTTCACTTCGTTGAGAACCCACTTATTCTACTAGGGCTTAAAAACTTCACGAAAATCTTTTCGTTCGCTCAGTTACTGAGTTTTACTGTTTTGCAAAGAAGATCTTCATATTCAGAGAGTTTTATAGGAGCACTTGCGTGAGTGATTTCTTCAGAGAAATGTCTTTCGACTTCAGGGAAGAGATTCAACTTTGGCTTTCTTCGGTCTTCGCAGTCCTTAATGGATTTTCCACATGCCCTTCCACTTGCTGCTGTTCGGCCACTTGAAAAGAAGACAGACGCAGGTATTTCGCTTTTGTTTTCATTTCTACAGACTTTGTATATTCGCACTTGTAGAACAGCAAGAATTCGGTGCATTTGCTCATAACTTTCTCGTTCTTTCAACTGGTCAGCCACTAAAGAGAGAGCGACGATACGCGGACGCTAAGTGTGCATCGCAAGACAACATGAGTACCATCGTTAATACCAATCCCTAAACCCTAATGGAGCGAGCGAAAGTTGCAATCAGATTAGCACATGCCCTTTATAGGGCAGATTTTCATTTCGCGTCGATTAAACCACAGAGAGATGAATTTTTGCGAACATTTCAACGGGCAATTAGACAAATTAATAGTTCTTGGCATTTCCTTGCCTTCTTGACTGTTAAGTGATAACTAATGAATATGAGCAGTTGGGGGAGGAAAATATAGGAACACCTGCCGCATTCCTTCTTCATCTATTTACTCTTATTATTTGCGTTGTTAGACTCACAGAAATTTCCGGATGCGATCTGATCAACTAGTNAGACATATCCATTTCGGAAGGATATTTACTGAGCACCAATGCTTCTCAAATGGTCTTTGAGGGAAATATTCACATTTGCTCACAACTGTCAGATATTTATGCATGCTATTGGTCCATTATATATCCAGAACAACGTGTCACCGATGGTGATAGGCTCACAGAAATTTCCGGATGCGATCTGATCAACTAGTGATGCAAATCTAACAACGCATTCACTTGTATTCTATTCATATTCGATCAACTCAATATTCAAAGGAGCTATTGATCGTCTTATAGCAGATATGACATCATTTCGTTTCGTCACATTATTCAGCGAGTTCTTCGTACCTTGACTTGAATCATCATAATGCACTGCAATTATTCACTATTCCACATATGAACATTTGCGATTGTTTATGCTTATATAACACTTGCGATTATGAATATGAACAATTTGAACAACACTTATAGACCTCGATGATGATAGCCGCCCGAAACGATATAAATTCAATCCTTTTGAACCATGGCACTTATCGCAGACTCCTCTTGGCAATTTCCAAGATCATACACCTGGTGAAGGTGAGCCATATGCTCAACTGTTTACCTATCGATTTATGTTTCTTCAACAAAATCACATACATAAACGACATCAGTATCCATTCAAAAAGTGACTTTTTCAATAAATTTGACATTTTCACGACGTCAGTTAGTGGAACCGATTCGGCATTATCTAAACTGAAGGCTGCAATCGATAAGCAGCGTTTCAGACTTGATTCGTTCGAAGCTAGATGACGACATGGAAGCGATATCCACTGAAAAGCTGCATCTTCGACCATTCCAGTTTATAGACCGCTGGCTTGAACATCCTTCTTCATGTGACCCATTCCCAAACTGCTATGAAGAAGTTGCGACGAAGTCCGCAAAGGAACGAGTAATTTGTGGGGTGATTAGAAACATACGTCAGTGCTCTGTTGGTCGGTTTGAATGTTGCAGTGGAAAATCCCCGCAAAAAATTCCAAATCTATTCTAGAACGGTTCTCAGCTTGTGAGCAAAAACATTCGCGCAAAACTGCTTGATAATGGGTGAGCAGAACAGTGGAAATCCTTAATTTGTTAGCTGAAAAACTGCTTTGCAGCTGGCCTATCAAGTGGAGACGACTTGAGAGAGCGTCCATTGACGGATGTAGAACTGAGTCGAGCACGTCGCATCAAGGCGCGGCTGCTGTGTGCGATTGCACTGCGAAGCAAAGACGCTTGTGATACGATTTAAGTGAGCCCTCGGATCCCCCGAATATTCTGCAGGGCTGATTTTCTACAGCAGACATTTCTTCATCAGTGTGATATTTCCACTAAGAATTCCTCCCTCCTTCTCCTCACCTGGTCGCCCCTCTCCTCTCCTCTCTTTGCGGTATGCACTGAAGTGCAGCAGTTACAGCGCCAACGCGAATTCGTGGGTGTTGGTGATGGAAAGAAACACTTATAAAGAAATATTACAGTGAATGGTTATATGATAATCAATATAGTTCCAAAGTATCTTAGCATCCCCACTTCATGTCCAGCTGATGACAATTGCAAAATCCAGTAACGGTGGACAGAAATAAGCACGACAAGATCTGCGATTTTTATAACAACGGTCAACTATCACTGCAGTGACGCTTTTTTGCTTATTGTATAAGACGTGAATAAAGAGACGTCTACATTTTGTGAATTTGCCGACGACGATTACTGGCTGTTAATGCGACGGGACTTTACAAAGAGCAAATATTGGAGGTTATTCAACGAATCGGATCCTTATCGAAGCGACCTGCTTGAATATCTGAAGACTGAAAGCGCCGTTTCGAAAATTGAGCACGTTTCCTAGTCGACGGCAAAAACCCTGCCAGATAGAGAAACGCAATGTGAGAAGCAGGACACATTTAATAAATCTGTTCCTGCTGGCTTGATGCATAAAGTCATCACGAACGTTAGGGAAATCATTACATACGCACGCGACGGACTTCTTCACGTACGCACAGTTCTATAGATAGCTCGTTTCCCATCAACCCACAACTTGGTGCACCACGTTTTCTCACTCCGGAAAATCAGGATTGGATAAGTGCGCATTGTCATAGCTTTCAGTGGCACTCTTCTGGCAGTGATTCGACTTCGCGAGCACCTAGCTATCAAATCGGAGACTATGCTTCGAATCGATTCTCTTCGGTCATCTGCTTTTTTCAGCATCTCGAAACCATCATAAGTGCGTTGGCTTGACGATATTTGCGAGAATCGAGGAAGTAGCAACTGCTCACGAACGAATGGCGCCGTGAATATCCACACTACAGTTAGGAGGCATAAACATATCTCCCGCTGGAAATCTTCTTTTGTGAATGGAGAATGGGAGTGCGCTAACAAGTTTCACAAAATGCATAAGATTTTACGTCATTGAAAACCTCATTCGGATGGCAGACAGAGATGAAATCCCCGTTCCCTGGAACAAATTCTCGAGCTATTATATAAAACTATGAATGTGATGCGCTTGCATCTGCACCCTCTTTCTTGCCACATCTATTAATGTCTGTGTCCATCCCATAACAATTCACAATCTCCAAAATCTGAGGAGATGCGGTTATTTTACCGACCATTCTTAATATGGCACACATTTTAATTCATCCCACTTTGTTCAATCTTCCTTTGTTGAATCCTTGTTTGTCTGTTCAGCTGCAAAGGGGAATTATCTATACGTCGAATTCTGTGCAAACATAAACGAATATAAGGTCGGTGAAGGGGCCAACCTTCGACAGCCACAAATCCACATCTTTTTCCTTCCATTATTTCGCTCACTGCAGAGTAAGCTGCCATGCAAAAATAACCGCAGTCTCATCGTATATTCTAAAAGCAGCGTCAACATCATGGAAATGGTGATCTCTTGAAGTGTTCAATCGTTTCACGCCAAATATTCAACAATTAAAAACATCCACGAAATATTATTTCTGCGCATATTACCTGAAAGAACCACTTGAAAGATCATCGTAACGGCATCCTGTTGGCATATCGCACGTTTCGACTGCAAAAATTGGTAGTAGATCATCGTAACTCCCCCTCGCAAACTTGTTTTCATTTAGTGCTATTTGGTACTCGGTCCAATCTAGCCGTTCGCATTGGACCCTTACTGTTATGTTGAGCACCACAGATACGATGTTATGACGACACATTCTGCAAGCGTCCAACGGACGACTATATTTGCGCGCAATCCAGAAAACTCTGACTCTCTCAAGACATGAAGTATGTGCTGTGCGGCCAATGACAATGCTAACTATGAGGACAATACTGAAGGGAGAATGCGGATGAGCAACCAAATTTGAAGACTCACCGTGCCCTCCTCTCTCCTCCCCCCTCCACCGGAAGTATGAAGATCCTCAGAGGAAACCAGCAGAGGTGCTGATTCTGTGAACTAGCTGAAGGTTTGCTTCATGTGTACATCGGGGTCATAGCTGCATCGCGAGCCTTCATCCTACAGTCCATCTACTGTCGACCTTTGTGCGAGTGTCTTCCGATGAATCGCACAGCGAATCGAAATAACAAATATGCGTTAGAAGAAGATCCATGAAAGTACCGGCTAATTACCCAGCATTTCAATGTTTTCATTCTAGTAATAGTTCTTCCTAAAATTGGGCCTGACAAAATTCGCCTTCATCGCATTCCTCCTCCGTCACCAAAAAATATTTTATGCATTAAATGGGTGCTACCCAAGCTCGTCTGCTTCGAATCATTTCGATCAAAATGAAAGGTTTCTTGCACGCCGTTTCCGGTAGTTGCAGCGATTGCTTGTGTGAGAAAATTTCGTCTAAATGTTGAAAATTACGATCTCCTTTTGGAAACGTTTTTTTTCTGCTGACAGGGCAACAGATCTCACGGAAACCACACAACATCGCGAGAAACCATATAGCAGCGGAAATAGGCACAAATGAGAAATTACTTCATCAGAAGAAAGTATCTCTGCTCAAAAAACATTTTTATGAAGAGAAAGGAGCACTTCTACAATTCATGGCTATTATCGATTGTCGCTTCTAATCAGAAAGTACCTTTGAAGGAGCAGATAATGACAAGTTCGGGAACCGCATAGCAGTTGAAAATTGGCACTTTTTTAGGGCCAAAGAGGTAGGGATGAGTCTGCAACTCTTTAGCCATACCCTGAGAATGGCACATCATATAGCGAAAATAGGCCCATTTTTGAGCACCTTGACGCAAACACCATCGAATGGGCTTATGGTGGTGTGAGAATTCTTTGAAGGAAATCTGAAAATTTGAAAGCGAAGTCAACTTCAAAATTTAGAATTTTTTGTGGAATAGAAATATTCGAAGCGACAGATATGGTTTTCTGCGCGTCCCTCTTAACTCCTCTCGAACCTAAAAATAACTTGTTTCGAATTTTTACAATCACCCTTTTCTGTTGCTTCATACTTTCAAGTGAGATAAACAGTTGGCGAGACCCCCTGATGGATGCAGATCCCATATGCTACAAATTCGCCGAATGCATGTAAAATATGGCAAGGGGAATGACAATAAGTAACTTTCCAGGCTGCGAAATGATCACTCCCAAATGTGAGAAGTTTTATATTGTCGTACAAGAACGACTAGAATTCGATGAGAACCACGCCAAAGACTTTTGGAAAATCAGAAAACTAACGCAGCGGCAAGGGGCAAATTTCTTAAATTAGCTGAATTGGAGACACATTCGAGTAGGCTAGAGTTGATAAGGCCTGAGGGAGAGTAGGAACACCATTCCACCATAACCTAGATTAAAAATGATGAATTCCTTCTTCCCTTCTCTCGATTACGAGGCTGCTACTAATAGAAGAAACGTGCTCCTCTTTCCATCAACGAAAGCAGTATCAGTGTTTACCATTCTTTTTCTCCCATACCATTCTCTTGACCATTTTCGTGAGTCTATGCGGATTCGCATTCAGAAGCGGTCTCAAAGTGAAGTTGTACATTTACGGCTGTATGGCTCGTTTGCGCTTATTTGTGTAATTGTCTCTCTATTCGGTGTTATCACTTTAGGACTCATCTTTATGCATCGATTTTTATGGTGGTATTACTGTTTAAACGCAGCTGAAAGCGTACATGCATTTCACTGGAGTTTTCGACTAGAAAAACGAATCGTTTGCGGCAACTTCGCGTTGGCTGCCCATTCGCCTAACGCATAAACACATTCCCGCACATGTTTTATTATTTGTTCGCAATTTATACTGGTTACTGGTTGATGTAGCAAGCGAGTCGAATGTCACGCCAACTCGTCCGAAACACCTGCCATCTGCCCTTTCAGTGCATCCTCGAACAGGCACCGATTCCTTGAGCACGAGAAATCTCCTCGTCATCACAAGCAACGTGCAAGCATTGTACAAAAAATTATTACTTCCACCGTAAAAATGGCATTCTAAGACAACCATTGCTGTCGCTCGTTGTTTATTATTACATATTGTTATTACATTATTCATGGTTACAAATTGCAGTATCAGCAAGGAGTCACACAAACATTCGGCTGAGATGTACAGCTATAGCATAAATGCACTTCTGTGGCCGAACACAATGTTGCACTCTCCTTATAGCACATACGCATTCGTTGCAAAATGGTATTGGACAATTTGTGGTGTTTGGAAATGAAGACGAGGTCGAAATTCGGCTGGACGTCGAATGAATCGCCGTCCATCCAGCATTTATCGAACCTTCTGTCTCAACTTCTGAAGTGCCTTCGATCTGATTGACCGGTCTCCCTTGTCGTTACAATTCCCCTTTCGAAAATGTCTTCCAAAATTATTGTCGCATTCTTCAGCCCTTTCAACTCTGTCAGCAAACCTTCAACAAGTGTCAGAAAAAATCCACTACAGATCTACAAACTTTTCTATAGATGAAAACTAGTTCCTGGCCACTCCTGCTTCCTCATTATGGCCTCAGCTGACCTTGTAGCAAGGTCGATTCATTGGCGCATTCATCAGCTCAAAGATTTCTTTTTTTCTGAGCTTGCTCATTCGGAATTAATCGAAGAAATACATAATTAATTTCAATGAATAATTTTACTCAGAAAGGAACGTACCGATGATGGAAATCGTAAAGACTGTAAAATTTCTTCATTAAGAGCGCATATGGTGTGTCACTACTCTTAAACTTTTCTACAGTTCTTTAAATACGACTGTATCGGCGTTAAAACAGCTTCACTTTCTAGTTGTAGTGGATCGTTTGCAAACTCTGCGATGGAACATCGGCACGAGACATTACAATGCTGAGTGCTCACTCATATATCTAAATACTCATCGAAAAGTAAAGATGTTCCCTCGAACATTTACATTTCCTCATTGGAGTGCACCCAAAATATTTGTTTTTTGTTCCCCATATGAAAAATGACAGTCCAGAAAATTTAAGTTTCCGAAGATCATTGCTTCTCGCGCATCAGTTTTTTTTTTGCCAAATTCTGGAAAACGTTCCAAGTTATACACGTCAAACTCCATTGATGTCTTTACTTTTTATGGGTCAGACGATCTTTGAAACCCTCATGCAAGGTTTCTTCTTCCATCGGCTTCCAGCGCGAAAGAAATACGGTCATGTATCTCTATGCGCAGGAATGGAAATTTGTTTTCACCCTAGTTGCAAAGAGCTGGCTCAACTCTGGTCGCACCAACGCTTGCCGTGGAAACTCAATAAGATTACAATTGTACTTCCAGTTAGCAGAATACCCAATTCCTTTGCCCCAGGTTAGAATTTACCTACAACTTTCAGCTCAACATTGACCTGCCAGAAAACTTTTTTGTTGCAGTGGTACAAACAGACTAACTTCATCACCTTTCTATCCATACAGCGCAACTGTTAGAATGCATGCTTGTCATCGTAGCGCTTATCAGAATGCGTCTACAAAACCAGTGATTAAATCGGGAAATTGGAGGCAGCCTGATACATTTCTCAAGACAAGCACGACTTGTTACTCATCATCTTTTGAGATCATCACATTTTATTGCTTCAGCGTTTATTCGAACGGGTTTATGATGATTCAATTTCAACATTGATTTGCACACGTTTCCAATATGTTTTTACCTTTTTGGTTGAGGTCGGAAATTAAGCCTTATGGGGTGCAATTGACAATTCGATAGTCTCGACAGATTCACTTACCGCCATTTCGAAGAGACTGGCTGTCACACAGACACACTTACTTCGAGCAGCGCGAAATATTACCGCAACGATTGCTGTGTTAACGATTCGTGACGAAAAAAGTTCTCTCAAGATTGCCAATTCGTTGAACCGAATCTAATGACACAGTTTTTCTTCGTAGCAGATTCGCCTCCTTGATCAGGGCATCTTTTTTTTTCATTCATACCCTTCCAAAGAGCTATTTTGGCCATAATACACCTTTCTCAAACGCTCCTCTTAATCAAAACGTGTTCTCTCTTAGCTATGCAAGAGCAATCATAACCGCGCGAAAAAGCATGAACGCTGGCATGTTGAACACTTTTGTAATGTCTCCCACCAGACCAACTGTTTCGTACATCGTTTGCAGGCAGTAGACCATGACTGTATATGGTGGCGAAAATTTGTTTGCCTATTTATTTGTTGATTTTCGTTGGTCACTTGTTTGCGCACCGAAACCGAACTAAACTCAAGAGGTCGAGATCATTCCAGTTGTCATGCCAACAGAAATTGCGCATAATGAGAGTTCATCCAACGACCGCGCACTCAGTACTTCAACCAGCATCTATTACTACCGCGCTTCGGTATCACATCAAAGAAGCGAGTGCTCATCTAGCTGTTGTTCCTGTCTGGTCGAATCCTGCTCGTCCACTCATATATATAAGATCAAGAGTGCACAAGAGGGTGCTTCATTTCCTGAACTTGTGCATGAGAAATAAATACAAGAATGTAGCAATTTTAAGATTGCAGAATACGTTGAACAGCGAAACGTTGATAAACAGAACGTTAAAATTGGTTCCACGTGTTACCCAACCTGTGGACTACATCCATGAAGTTAAACAAGTATAGTTGCAGAGTTTAAAGTTGAAACAAACGACGAAACTGGTGAATGTCTTAGCACATACGCATAGATGCGTGCACACATAAGCGTTTGTAAATATATACGAAAATACTACAATTACAACATGGCGATAATATCCTCTGCAAATGCAATTTTTGATGGCATTTAACAAATTATATGAAGTAGTTTCAAGCTGAAAAAACTGAATCAGCTTGAGTGCAGCTATGAGAGACAAGATGCGAGATGATGCACGGCGGCGCAATCGAAAATAATTGCTATTGTTGGTGACAAAACAGTTGCTTCGGCAGAATGCTTCCGAACAGTGTGCTTTTGTTTTGGGGTAGATGCAACTGCCTTTCCAGGGCTCCTAGAAGTGCCACTGAATGTTTCTTTCGCAATCGAGTCCATTTCCCACCTTTGCGCTGTTCAACCACGCAGTTTTGGTTGGCACGTATTTGCAAATCGCCGAGTTTTTATCTTATATGTGTATCCATCATTACTGTCACTCCCTTTGGGCATGTCACATTTTCAAACACACGAATTTGACAACCTGATGGCTTAGGCGTTGACGGAAGTGCAACGTAACGACTCACGTTATTGCGTGAAGAAAACACAACGACGGTTAACGTGCTAATGCATGTTTTTCTGTAATGCTTTTGTCAGAATCGTCGAAAACCTGCTTGAGCGTTGCAAGCGAGCAACAAGGCGATGGGAACGTTTCGCTGTTCGCTGTATGTGTCCACTCAAGAATGAACTAGGCAGACTTCACTAGATGCAATGAAATTTTATGCTGCGTACGCGTTCATGCCAACGAGAACCTAGCTGCACTGCTCTTAGTCTTCGAATTAGTTCGACCTTTTCCTTCGAGAATATCCTTGTTTTGCCTCCGACATCCCCGCTTTCATACCTAATTTCGATATGTAATTATGTTCGTATATATGCTCGAACACCCAGCTGCTTTCCTGTCGAACACATGTCAGCAATTGACAACGAATTTGCATCGTCACTGTCTGTACTTTCATGAATTCCACTCATTCCTTCTTCAATTCTATCCCCTACTTATATTCGTTCATTCCTCACTTAATTAAGAAACAGTGCTGATGTAAAACAAATTTACAGAAGATCCATCACTGCCATCGATGCCTGGTTCACTACATGAACTGGCAGACAGTGTCACGCGCGGACGTGAAGAGTGCTACGGAAGAAGTGAATTGAAAACGAAATGAGAAAAGCGGATGGATGTGCAAAGCAGAACTGCTTAAACTGCGTAATCCGGTTCTAATTTCTGTTTGTCGGCATACTCGTCATTGAGCGCTTAATCGTAGACGGTCAGGCTAAGAAATCGGTCCTTTTGCAGAGACGTAAATAAGAATTGACGACAGCTCTGTAGGTATCCGAAAGACGTATCATCATGCTTTTCTTTAATTTTATCGAATCTTTTTCGACCAATTTTGCATGTCATTTATTGTGACCGGAGAGTTACTCGGATGCATAGAGCATTCTAATTTTGCACTCATCTTGATTCAGAACATGAAAAAGTTGTGCTTCTTTCCTAAGCTTTTGTAGTTTGCGGTCACAGTTTGTGCGTTGAAAACGTGACGACTTGCGGATGACTGCCAGCCACCATGCTAGAGTTGTGGAGAGGCTGCGCTTATATGCTATGTTCATTTAGCCATCTAGTTTCGATGACAAAATTGAAAAAAACAAAGTTGGCATCCTTAGCATGGCTTTCAATGAATCGTTTCTTTTCCCGCTGGATTGACCTGTTTACGTATCAGATTCCTGCTATTCAGTCATCATGTTACTGACCTTTTTGCCGTCGCTTGTACTATAGATAAAAAGACAACAACGCAAAACAGATGATGGGCCGCAGGAAGGTACCACGCCCATAGAGACACTAATTGAGGGGGGGCTTAAATCGGCTTCTTCCTTACTGCTTTTCAGTAACCAGAATCTCGACCGGTCAATATCGTTTCGCTCCTCCAGTCCCCTTTCATCTCCTACACTCCCCATCCTCCCATTCTTCCACGTCCAGGGAAGAAATCTGGAGTCCCCATCTGCAAGGTAGAAAGTTGCTGGGAACATGGTTGCTTACAAACAGTCCTACATAGAGAATTAAACATTTCGAGCATAACTCACTACATCTTGTGCACGTCCCCGATTGCTAGACGGATCACGAGTTTCTAGTAGACAAAGCTATTTTGCTTAGAGTCATCTGACAAGCAAGATATGCTTCATGTGTTGCTGAGTGACGTATGCACTGAAAACGTTGCTCTAGCCTACCATTCAAATTTCACCCACTTCAGTCTTATCGACAACCAATTCAGATTCGAAGTGACACACTTACCTGCATCAACAACTAGGGTCCTTGGAAACAACCATAATAACATGGATAATCATGCAGCATGATCTGACGTCATATGGGATGAAAGTTTCTCTCCATGATGATTTGGGGAAGAAACGTGAAGATATGACAGATTTTTACAGAAGAAGGGCTCCTTATTGCGACTAATGAGATCAGACCTGTTATGGAAGACAAACAGAAGATGGATTTCGCTTACCTGTGAGAAGGCAAAGATGTACGGTAAGCACATCTGGAAAGGACTGAATCATTTCTTGGCAAATTATATCCATGGCCTTCCGCAGGATATATGCGGAGGCATTCCTCTTCGGAACTGCTTTTGTATTCCACAAAAGAGGAGATGCACGCATACGTACTACCCGTGTGGCAGAACATGCCTTCTGGGCAAATGCATATGGCTGCCTCCAACATAGTTTTGTCACTGCCACAAATATGTGTACCTTTGTTCAAAGGACGAAAATTTTTACGTGTATTTTTGCCGATTTCGAGCATTCATTGTTCAGAATTACAAATCATATCACTAGGTCTGTTTGTCCATCATCACTTCCAAGCGCTCTTATGCATTTCTATCAGGTGCTGCCCATTGGCTCTTGACTCACTCGTATTTTCCTTACTTGTCGCCTCAGCCTAGCGTTTACCCAAAAAAATTGTTCCCACCAGTGGACGCGCTTCAGTAAAAGAACAGTTCGTTTGTGCCTCTGGCACTGCTATACTTCCCGAAGCCTTTACGACAATGTATAGGATTCGGGAATAATTTCAAACTTGAAATGGCAAGTCCTCAAGACTACGCAATTTTTCACCTCCCCCTTCAAAAAGTCTCGACACACTTTTGTAGGAGCTTCGGAGCCTCAGATTTTGGGAGATCTCATTCCTTGTTTTCGGCTTCAAAAATTGAAGCCACGGAACAGAAAACAGCAAACTAGCATTAACGGTTTTTTTTCAGACCAGAGAAGACGACCGCAATGTCCAAAGAAATTCAACACGTCACTACTCGAGAACAGGACTTGCTATAGGAAAAACAGCACTTTGGGACGCTCCAGCATCGAATATGGTGAAACATTTGGAAAGCTCTCGCATACTCTATAAAAAGTATGGAAGGCTCCACTTACGTTTCTTTTAGGAAAACCTTTCGGCTATTAGAATGCATCTTCTGATTCGGAATTGTACCTACTAAATGCAATGTTATCGAGCGTCGAAAGCAGCCGAAAAGCTCATAAATTCAGACCAGTGAAGCGCAGTGAACCGATACTTCCTCCCATAGAAAAGAAGATGGCCGAAATTGTGGATGCAAACAAAGCAGACTGGAGGATCTTCAACAGATTCCGTGACGCCCAGATGCATCATCCTGAAGAATTTCGGATAAAGTACGCGGATATCACTTCAATTAGGACAGCAGACCTCTCCGGAACCGAAGTAGTACTGCTTGCTTATATCCTCATTTAAGCATACACGCGACTGTATTCGCCACTTTCGAGCTTTTAGTTCTCGCTTCAAGTAACACAGTGAATGAGAACGCTGTACAGTTCTGCAAACCCAAAAATGCCTTTTTCAAATATTGCCGACCACATGAGTTCTGCATATGAGGCTACATGCATGTTGTTCGAATCTTGACAATTGCTGAAGGAATAGTTGAAACAGTCGTGCTAACATGCCCTCCCGGACTTCATCCAGAGAAAACTATGTGCAACGATCGACATTTTGGCTTGTTTCGGCGCAAGTGCAGTTCGCGTAATCGTTGCTGGTATCTTGTGGGTCCCGCAGTTCAAGCCTGTTACCTTTTTCTTATTGATGACTCACCTGGGTTGCCTGATCAATGGAGGATTAACTCGCGATAAGCATTCATTCACCTCCCCTTCATGGAGATGGAGTTCTGTGGGAAAGGTTTAGAATGAGCCCACCAAATGAGGTAACATACAGGCGTCGGGCGGAAAAATAAACCAGACTATACAGCCCACTGAACCATAAAATCGGAAAGAAGACGGCATCTTCCCTCACGATTTAGTCTTGCAGCAACATACCATTCGCGATCCCACCATGTGCGAAGTTTGGTGGCTATGTGAGCGCATCTGAATGCCCCTCCTTATTCAGGAAAATGTCTCTGAGATTATCTGTGAAATGTATACAAGCATCACGTTCCGCGTTCATTTGTTTTAAAAGTTGCTCTTCGCGGTGCTCTCGACGACCCATCTGTTACATCTGATAGTGCGAAGGAGAACTGAAGCTGCTTTGAATTTCTCAAAAAATCACTCGACGATTTCCAGATGACCACTCTTTCCTGCATCGACTGAAAATGACAGATCAAAACAGTCGATGTTTACGAAAGTGCATTCTTCAACAGCGCTTCTATGGAATGATGCCCAAAAAAAATCCCTATTCCGAGCTCAAATACAATAACAAATCCAGTTTTCGTTTTTTGAAAGCAATTCCTGAGAGCAAACCAAACCCGTAACAATCGGTTCCATGAAGACATTCTTATGAAGCAAATGAAAAGAAAGACTGCAGCAGCTGAAATGATGTGTGTTTTACCATCAAACGATCACCAACAATGAATAAAACATCAATAATAACGTCTGCAATATTTCACTCGTCCGGTCACCTATACCATTCGTTTCAGAAAAAATCATCTTCCTCCCACATTCCTGCGCAATACAGAAATTTGGCCGCTGTGAATTTTTTTGACCTGTGGAAATTCACGTACAAATTTTTTACCTTTCCATATGTATTAAGACCCTGCCAAAATTTGTGAATTATCGTGGAATCTAGCGAGGGAGTGATCTTGGAATGCACTTCTTACCCAAAGACTTTCGTATACACAGCTTCAAAGCTTGCAGAGTTGAAGTTGCCGTACAACCTGCCGCCGGGCACGCACATATACATAGGCATAGGCACGACATTCCAATAATGCATTTTTGCGAACTAAAGTTGCATCAGCACACATCAAGTGGAAAAGCATTGCAAAACAGATCGCAGTAGTCCGCTAACCACTCCACCCCTTCCGTACGTCTCCAGCAAATAATGGAAGATCCATGACAGCGCACTAAAATTTTGCCTAATTGAATAGCTTCTATGGGCCCCATAAATGACAAATCGTTTATGTGCATCCGACCTGCGTCAAAGTACATTCCGACCAACTGTCAAACGCATGCAAATCTTTCGGCAACTTGAAGCACCTATGAATTCCTTCAGGACTGTTACATCGGACTGAAATCCGGTGTGGAGCGTAATTTTATGAGATAGGTTATTAAACCAAATCCTACAAGCCTGTCAGAATGGCTGCTTTGTTGAGCAGTTGGCTTAAAGTACCCTTCTCAAAGCTTCAAGCGTGAACAAACACAACTATCACTCTAACACATCAAAAACGTCAAATGTTTGACCATCGTAATCGCCGCAACGTCTCCTCCACTCTTAACGATGCAGTCGATGGATTTGACGCCTTGCAGAATCTTAAATCGCAACATTTTGGTATAAAAAAGAAATTTTCAATTCGTTTTGGATTTCACCAATTGCACTTCTTTTATAATAGATATGTAGCCAACTGTTCATCAATTTTTTGCCCATAATTCGCTAAACAAGTTTGTCGGGTCAACCTTTCAGTTTGAATCAATCCTGTTTGTAAGGCGGAAGGGATTGAACCTGTCTCACCGGATTGATGAAAATTCTACGGAGAAATCTTTCGGCTGTCCATGCATCGATTATTGAGAGGATTCACATGTGACTCACATTCCACACAACAACGGACACCACAAACAACAATGACGGTCATGCAGTTATTTGCAAGCGAACTTTTCAACAAGATTTCTCTCTTATTCTCAAGTGTAACTTCATCTTGCAGTTTCGTTTCTCACAGTGGTATTTTACCATTAGTTTTAACGTTTACATTTGGAGTTATTTTGGCCTTGAAGCAACGAAAGACAAAAATTATTGCGGCTGTCTCTACGAATAATTTTTTTGCGCGTGAGCGAGGTTCAACCAGTCGTGATAGAGTACGTGTAACCTCGGAATCGTTCTGCAAAGTGGGCCTGCATTAATTCGCATGCCATTGCAGCATGTACCTCAATTCTTTTAGTTATTCAAAAGAGAAAATTGCAGCTTTGATTCTAGGTCCATTCCCGACCTCGGGAACTCGAAGATATGAAAGGAAATTAGTGTAGCTAAGACTTCTACACCAAAATGCAGATAGAATCTCGTATAAAGGAGGATAAACAAACGTGATTCCTTCTATGAGCGCATTCAGATAGCACAATGACCTGCAGCAAGCTTTCACCGGAGCAGAATATCATGAAGCTGAAAAGAGATGAAGCGAAGTGGAGCTAGCATTTATTGTGAGTTCATGTGTTCTTATCAACGAAGTAAAATTGAAATCGCACACAAGATTGTGTTTCGGATGACTAGAGAGGACAATTCCAGTTCATCGGCGGAGAAAATCATCGGTAATTCCTGTTTAGTATCACTATCGCTCTCTCTCGTGGAAATAGTTTTTGCTTTCTTGTTTCGCGTTACGAAGGATAACGCGTTTGTTGTGGAATGTGGGCAGATGCACATCGAAACATGCGGTGGACGGATGCGAAAAAAAAAGAAAAATAACACTAGGAAAGATACAAGTGGCTTTTACGGGCGCACCTTTTACAGGTAATTTATGTTGCGTCGTTGCCAATATTGTCATGACTGTCTTCGGGAGAGCATTCAGCAACCGCACAATAAATGGAGTTGGTAATTTTTGTGTTGAAGGTTGTGAATGCACATCACATCTGTTCATTGTATAAATTTTGCTGTTATAATTCATATTAAAAGAAGTCCAAAGATTTCCGGAGCATAATTCCCGGAGGTCACCTTTACCAAATGTTCAGAAATGAAGTGAATTTCAGGATGCGCCATCGATCCGAGTTGCAAATAGTGGCAAACAGATTTAACAATTGCTGGACGGAGAATCAGACATACTTTTTAGGCAAAAATATTCCTATGCGACCCTTCCAAGCATACATTATTTAGCTACGTGAGTGCACCCGAATGAATCTCACTGTCAAACAATTCATAAAGCTTATTCGTTCCTTACTAGTTCATGTTTTCGCCAACACGAAGCCAAAGAAAAACCACTGGATGCTGACAAACCCTCATTCACAACGATGTAAACAGCACAGATTGAAACCGACTAGCAATCTGCTGAAAACTATCCAAAGCTTCTCAATTATCGGACGATGAAAACTTCGCTGCGACGTCCGCTTCAATCGGCTGCGATGCAATGCGCAGAGCGTACATCGGATCTTGCGGTTGCAGTTGCGAAACACAGTCTTATATGCAATATTCGGTAAATGGCCATGATAGAACAGAGGCGAACCGGAAACGAAGCGGAAAGCAAATATGAAAACGAATTCGAACTGCCACAATCACGAAATTTGAAATATCGATAAAAACTTCGGCGATGTTGAAGATAGGCACTCGCACAATAGGCATCTAAAGTATTCCTCAATTTGGACGCTTATGACAGTGTTACCTAGACTTCACGATGTCCGGCAAAGACGTTGAGCGACTCCAACAGTTTCCTTGGTACTGATCAGCGAAGTTTCATAAAATCGACTGGTGCTATGTACTCAGAAGAACGCCTATGGGACATGGCAACGATTGTTTTGCACAGAAAGCTCAAATGATGGCAAACAAGGAAATTAAAAATTTGGATGCTCGGTATTTCGGGTACGATTGTCTGGCGCATTTGATCTACTGCCGTGAAAAAAAAACACTAGAAGTTCATCAGATACAAAGCGAGTTTTCGTTCAATGCTCTGGATAGGAAATTATGATTTTTTAATCCTTTCCTGCAACTTTGTCTAGCTAGTTGCAGTGCAGCAATCAACGCCGTGTTTCTTTGCAAGCTCGTCGTCGACTGCACTCTCTCACCAGAAGCCACTCGTGCACTCGCATTACTCGCAACAACTGCCGTTTAGATCCTGTTTGTGTGCGCCAAAGTGAACGATGCGTTAAAAATCACAAACAAAAAAAGCGCCCGGCAAGGAATGAGGAGGACCTGTTAAGGTAGGGTGTTCGTGACAGAGGTAAGAAAAAAGTTGGTCTTGCGCAGCGACTTGCTTTTTAGAAGCGAGTTTCACGCTTGCACTAGCGACTATTACAGCATGCACGCCAAATAAATTCTCCCCTCGCTCACAAGGCGTATATAACGGACGATCGCTTAACACACCGGCATTAGTCAACAGTCGCCAGTTGGGCAACCACATAGCTACTGGTTTGTTTAGCCGTATTAATCCTTAGTTGCTTACATCAGGAAAGATCCATTAAATTCGGTCACTGGTGCAGTTAGCTGTTTGAAGCCCTTCTTGCTTCAGCATAGCGATGCATCAGATAATCACAACGACACTCACTTGAGATTCGGCTATTGATAAACTTGATCGCGAATATGATCTTGTACACAAAGTCGGTGTCTTCCAATTATAAACATTTTGGTGTAGCTTGTTCGGTTTTATGCAAGAGCTTCTTTATTTGGCTTCGGATATTTTCCGCCCTGTGCTAATCCTTATGAAAGTCTCCCCCTTTTTCTATTTCATATCGGGCTTCCGAACAACGACTACCTACGTATTAGATGCTGTATGAACGACGAATTCAAAACTCATCGATGAAATACTCAAAAGAAATGGGTGAATGAGTGAGCAATCCAGTCAATAATCCATTCTTCGATGATTCATAAGCCAGATTATGCGTTTATGTGAACATATTTCGGCGCACATATCCGTTTATGAAACCGCCCCAAAAGTGACCAACGGCGCAATTACGTCCGCGTTAGCACCCACTGTGAAGTGAACTCATTTCATCACTTCGAATTCCCTCCTGCAAACCGCATTTTTTTGTTGTCCGACCAAGCAGTCCGCTCCGTCATCCGTCTTGGCAGTCGGTTTGAAAGTGTTCGTTGTTTAGCTAGTAGGAACGCATCCAGTAACAGGCTCCACATCATTTTGGCCCAATTTCTAGAGACTTTAGTTTTTCATGCAGAGATTTCATACGCTTTGAAGTGATCTCCCTGAGACACCAGTTTGATATACTCAAGAATCTACGACCTCAGAACAAGGAAATTTTCTAGTTGCAATCGTTCTGAAAGTTAACTGACTGCAGCTGAACTACAAAGCTTAAAACAAAATGAGTGTTGAACTCCTTCTCGCCCATTATCTCATTAGCCATTTTAGAGGAAATTATTAACTGTTATTTTCTACTCAAATTACGGTTGATATTTTCTCCATGACCTAATGAGAAAACTGAAAAGGATAGAAGTTCTCAATTCCCAGCTGTAGGATTATTTCGCCTCGATATTTCAGTTGACCATGGGATTTGAATACGAAAAGATGAAGCAAGAAGAGGCGGACGGGCTCCGTCGTGCCGCCTTCTTCGGGATTGCGATCTCAACGGTGGCAACACTGACTGCGATTATTGCTGTTCCTATGCTGTACAATTATGCACAGCACATTCAATCATCGCTGCAGGGTGAGGTGGACTTTTGCAAACATCGCACTGATGGTCTCTGGCACGAGTATTCAGCAGTAAGTTTTCACTCCCTACATTCATGTGCCGAATTCTTCCCACCAGCAAGCAGATATAAAATAATGTAGCGTACTGGCAATAAGGCAGGCAGTACACGAATCTCGTGACCACGTAAGACTCTCGTAACCATTCTTATTCATGATAACGTTTGCAGGAAAGCGAACTTGGGTCTGGTTGAGTCATTCAGCAATAACTATGTGTTTGACCAATTCTGTTTCAGCTAATAAAAGCGAATTTCGCAAGTTCAGATCACAATTCCAAACGTTTTTCCACTCACTGTCATCAGTAAATATTGGCGTTTCAGTTACTTTGGACTTTTATTCGTAGCAAAATTGATTTAGACGGCATAATGCGAGGATCGAATAGTGCAATAAGATCCTCATCAATGATTTTGCTGCTCCTTGAAAGTTCCGTTCTTACTCTAAAGTTTCAAAAGCTTATAGGTGGAGGATGCAGCTGGAATTGAAGCACGATCCAAACGAGCTGCACGCTACCGAAGCTCGGGCCGCACAATGGTAGCTGGCAGAATGCCGGTTCGTGCTCGGGGTGCTGCGTCGTATAACGGAGCATCTTACGCACCGTCCGTTGGAGTGAATAGCTTCAGTGGAGGCGAATGCTGCAGTTGTGGTGTTGGGCCGCCAGGTCCTCCAGGACCACCTGGAGCTGATGGAATGCCAGGTAAAATGCCACAATTCTCCGTCGCATTCTAATTTAACCACGCTATTCTGATAAGCGCATGTGGTGGAAAACCTGCGCTACCTTTCCTTCGAAGAACCACTTCATTCAGATATTCTAACTGCTCCAACCGCTAATACAAATCTTGTGCAAAAGCAATATTATACTTTCCTTATTATACCGATCAAGCGATATCAAAGTAAGATTCACCAACTGCACAGCGCAAGCAAGTTTTGAGTACCTTCAACCGATTTCTGATTGATTCTACGTCTATTCAAGGTTAAAAATTCTACGCAGTTTCCGCTGCCAGCGCTCAACCATTGGTATTCATCAGCGCATCCTTAACTTCGGTGTGTACGCCCAATGTCGCCAATAATGAGCTCTATAAACACAAAGGCACAAAAGTGCATCGGTAGGATTTTTGAGAAACGCTCGTTTGCGAGATTTAGCTGCATATTTTGGGCTCTTCTTTGTGGAGAATGCAATGTGTCGTGATGAAAAGAGAACATATTGCAAAGGAAATTCAGCTCGTCCTCATCACGAATACTGAAAAAACACATCCGAAAGCAAGAATCTCTGCAATCAGCTTCATTAGTTAACCTTCATTGAATAATGAACCAAAGTTTCTCATATCAGAAACAAAAGCCGGCAGCCAAAAGAGGTGATGCAATTTCAGGAGCTGATGGAGCACCAGGAAATGATGGAGCCCCCGGTCGCGATGCCCCACCAAACGCAATTCCAACGGAGTCCGATTTCTGCTTCGATTGTCCCGCTGGGCCACCTGGTCCACCTGGGATGCCAGGACCGAAAGGCCCACCTGGACCTCCCGGAATGCCAGGCCCCGATGCACCACCACCGATGCCTGGTCCACCTGGACCTCCCGGCCCACCTGGTCCACCTGGCGCTCCTGGCCCTATGGGGCCACCTGGACCTCCAGGAGCGCCTGGTCAAATAATCGAAACTCCTGGCGGCGGCGGTATGGGCCCACCCGGCCCACCTGGACCTCCAGGACCACCTGGACCCGATGGGCCACCAGGTGCTCCAGGCAGGTCATCGCCTGGACCACCTGGACCAATGGGAGACCCAGGTTTGGATGGACCACCAGGACTACCGGGACCACCAGGTCCACCAGGCCCAGCCGGAACGAGTGGCGGCGGTGGCTCATGCGATCACTGTCCGCCACCACGTACTGCACCCGGATATTAAAAACACTTGGCGCATTCTCGTCGTTCAGTATCACTGCCTCCCTAAAGGAAGCAAGCGCAGACGAAGCGAGTGCTTTCCCACTGGCTTTCTTATTATTTATGCTGGAACAATCACGTTGTTTAAAGAAGCTTTTCGCCTATGGAAGCGAATAATGAAAAGAAATAATAAAATAAAACGTGTTCCGCTTCAATGCCTCTCACAAAGCACACAGTCTACTCCATACTTTGTGACGTCCTCAAAACTGCGATGAATTAACCCACATATCATTTCATATGTTAACAATGCGACAAGCAGTGCAAAATCGTAAACTTTGCGTAGGATGGGCTCAGTTCCACAACATGTACGGTTATAGAAATATAAGTGAGTAGCACGCAAAGTGAACCCATTTGAGAAGCGCCGCGGTCGTACGGAACATCATCCGAAGGCGATACATCGGTCGCATCGAGACGCTTCCTCAGCTGTCAATTCGTCATCTCCGCAGCATCCATGTCCCTCTGTTGCTCTCGTTCAGTCATCGTCCAATTAGTTTATGTCAACGGTTCGGCAATCGAACAGAGATCGAACTGCTTTATAAAGTATCGACTTTGATATTATAAGAAGTAAAAAATGTTGCGATAATGGGAAAGACCACACATTTCAATATCACTTTTAATGAACGTCTTCGGGAATCCCTCGCTAACAACTCCACTCGAAGCTTATCACAGCTTGTTGCGGATGGTTGGTGTTTCTTTGCGCTTTAAAGTTGAGTCTCAAGATTTCATGTGGAAGTCACGAAAACGAGGTGCCCCAAACAATCGTTGCGTGTGATAGGTTTCATTTTCAAAGCAATGAGAGAGCAATTTCATGCGAGAAGAAAATCTCCTTGTGGGATGAAAATCAGCTAAGTGGTGAGGATTCTTTAGTTTCGGCGATGTGAACCATTCAGAACAACTGAGGAAACATTGCGAAAGCCCTGTCACAGTATGCTTTTTTGCATTTCGTTCACTCTGCCGTTCTTTCAGCGAATGCGGATGTGTGGAAAATGTCTTCATGCTTTAATTAAGTTAAGGTCTTCTCGATTGCAGATTCACTATTTTGCTCCCTCAGCAATATGAAAAAAGAATCACTCTATTTGACGCACATGAAAACTTCTCATGGTATCAATTGTTTTCAAAGTGACTGATCAGCGTGAGGAATGGTGTATGATGTATTCATAATAAAACTTTGTAATCTAATGCTCTATGGTTATCGAGCTGCAACTAGAGCAGAGACGGACGGACAGATAGAAACATGCATGGAGACGTTGGGGTTTGCTTTGTGACACCGCGTGTGTTACAAGAGCGGTGTTGGCAGACTGCACAATTGCATATGGAAGTTGTGAAAGAGGATAAAGAGTAAGTAAAGAAACGATCGGTTCTGATGATGCTTGGGTGCAATGGGTTTCAAATCCGTATAAAGATTACACAGTCGACCAACAAAATAAGATGGATGGTTGTTAGAAACATCGCGAAACAACCGAGAGAGGTTACAAACGAATGATTGACTGCCTGGCAATATTTATTATTCGACGCCAATTTTCTATGGACTTCAGTGTTGTGAACAAAAACCACCCTAATCTTCCCTTCCCTCTTATTGTCATCACTGAAACTGGGACAGATGAGTTGAATCTGACCGCTTTACGGGACACGCTAAGTTCAAAGAGAGAGTGAAACGTGCTCAATGCGCCCAACAACACAGATCGCCAATCGGTTCATCCTTATTCGGCTTGCAATCTGGATCTGCGTTATATAACGCCAAAAGGATATACATCTGCTGTATTTCTTATGCATTGTATAGGTTGCTGATCAACGGATCATCTCACCTCTGAAAGCACCGTATTCTGTTGAGTAAGAGAAAAAACTGAAAGTAAGGAGAGCAAAGCTAGTTCCGAACTCTTAACCTATCACAATGGACTTGACACTGCATGCGATCGTTATACTGTGAGGTACCCTGAATGAGTTCAGTGGTTTCTTTCAATGCAAAGAATAATTAGACGGGATGGCTAATTTGTATCAGAGGTTTTGCTGCCATCATGAACCAGGCTTGTCAATGCCATGTTACTTGTTATCGAATTGTCAATTTATGAGTTGCTTTTAACTTTTCAAGTTGAATGATACTGGACAAATGTTGCGAGGTGCTCTTCCTGGTAGTGAAGACAGCACTGTTCGGTGATGACACTGATCTCGTACGATACGAAGCCGTAGAGGATCAGCTTCGAGAAAATTCCTTGCGGTCGGTTGTGTTTCGAAGGCTATTCCGCTGCTGCCCAAAATTTTCCATCGAGGAAAGTGTGCACCGAAATGGCAAACCAATTTCCGGCCACTACGAACAACCTGAAATTTTCCTTCTTCTCAGCGGAAATTCGCCACACCAAATTGGAAATTCCATCGTTAAGTCGTTCATATTTCTGACCCTTGCCAATGCGTTGTAATAAAAAACAGGTTTCACATCAGAAATTGTGCAGTTCGAGCGAGGAAACAAGCGGTCGGTTCTTTCCAGCGGAATGCACGCAGCGATACAAAAGTGGAACCAAGCAATGTGCGTAAAGTGACGATTCAATCATTCCCGTTTCAGATTGCGTGGTTGTTCGTCTCGCATTCCACGATCTAATTTTTTGCAGTGATTTGAGTGTGTTTTACAGGAGAAGTTTTAGTGGAATGGCCTCACATTTGAAACAAGATGGTATCTGTTTCTCACGCGCTCTATGCCCGGATTTCGAGAGTAACTAACAACCACAAATGAGGACAATTGCGCATTTAGCAAGATCTCTTTATGAAGCTTTCTGACCAATCTCTTTCAACTTCATCGAAGATCGAGAGTGTTGAAGCACAATCTACGACTGAAGCCTCGCAATACATGTCTCTCTTTATTCCATTGCACGAGCCAAAACCCCCTTTCCTATCTATCACTGTAGAACAAAGATAGCAAAACACCTGATACTTATACGCTCTCAATACGTCCGCTCTTGCCAACCTTCGCCAACCCTACTTATGTTTACAAAAAGTTGGTGTCAGGAAATATTCTATGTACGGAACGAATTCGATGAGGTTTTCCATCATGTGACAGCCGAACAAATCAAATCGGTGCGTCCAAGACATAGAAGCGGATGCAAAGAAACGCACTATGATTGTAGAAAGTAGAGACACTTAGTTTGTTCGAAACTATGGTTTAGCAGAATCCCCACGGGAGTGGTTCCAAATTCGATGGAGAAAAAACTTTCGACTAGGCCCGAAATCCGGACGCTTTTCTTCCACACGCGTCTTGAAACACATTGCGAATGTAACGTCTCAATTCCCAGATTTTAAGAACTTCTTCGACGAAACTGCAGTCTTGAAGAGAATAATTTAAGCGGTGTAGATTGGGTGCAAAAAGACGGCGTACAGGACGATGCATTATCTACAAGAACGTCTCAAATTAAAACATTATTGCTTCGACGCTACACAGAATACCATACTGCGTTATAAATTATATCTAGCCAAATTGCACTGCTGCACACCAACATTTTTGCTCGAAAACTTCGTTAACTGTAAAAGTTCCCTTTAAATTTCAGAAATCACTCAGTGTTCGCCCTTTATAACTAACTGATGGAACCACATCTGGAGAGCTCACCACATTACGGTCGCGCCCTCAATAGAGACAAACTTATATGTGTGTTTTTAGGATATCCTATTCGATTGAGCATGAATGAGCTCTAGAAAATCTCAGGACGCCAACAAGAGGCTCCTTCTGTTGTTGTTTCGACTGTTTTTGAAAACCTTCTCAAATTTATCCCATTTATTCCAACCAGAGGCTCACGCATCTTATTTCCATGTCCCGAAAAAAACTTAATGCAGCTCCAAACTCTCGCAGCATTGTGTCTCTCATCGAAACAAATGTATTCTGATATACATTTGTTGGATGCACGATCGGCACACAATAAGAGTATGAAAAAACAATGCACAAGAAACATTGCATGCTCATACCTATTCAGCGACATAAAAAATATGCAAGTAAAATGACATTGGAACTTTCAGCGTGTGTGTTGCGTTGCAATGGTATTCACCTTTTGCAAATGAAATATATCTTGAATCACCCTCTGCTTTAATCCCCGTTCTTGAATCCTCATAGGATCTTCTTTTACACCAAGAACTCGACCATCTCGGAAGAGATGCAAAGAGTTTAGCGGCTGAATCGTTTTTCACCTCAAGTGAGCATAATTTTTCGACCTTAGCTAGAAGGGCATCGATTGCTTCTGCGACTGAATGTTTCGCATTGAAGATAGTAAAGGAAGCAAAAGTGCAAAAAGCAATTCTCTTCTTTTTCCTCATGAAATTGACGTTGCAGTTATGAGTCTGAAGAAAACGTTCTACTCGCCAAGTGGGAAGAAGAAAGAAGGAATAGTCACTCGCCTTTGCTTCGAGGAAAGCATTTTTCTTGCTTTTTGAGGTAAATATTAGCACAAATTTGATTACTTCAATGTGAAGGATTCCCAAATCACAATCTTATTCCGATTTAGCCATCGGTTGCCTTGCTTCGCAGTTGAAATTCAAAAAAATACCGATGCTTCAACACTCCTCTTTTCAATGATGTGAGATCTGAGTCCCCGCAGATGTGTTTGCCTCTCCAGTGGGATTATCTAAAGAAGAGCATGCCAGCAAGCAGTAGGCAGCCAATGGATACGGATGTAAAATCAAACGTGATCCATGCACATTTCTTTGTCTATGACCAACAGTCGTATGAATCGAATTTTTGATATTTTTCTAGAGAGTGTGATGTAATCTCATATCAAGATCATATCGAGTGTCTTATTGTTTCAGTGGGCGTGGCGGATTATGAGAGGGACACACGTTTTGGGCAAATTTGCTGCATCTTAGTTTCGTTGTTGGATCGAAGCACTGCTGAGGAGATCCATATAAAAAGCACTGCTGTCCAGCTGCTCATGCGAATCAGCTTTGAATCTTTATCTACATTTTTTGGAAATGTGCTGACAACCGCCTGACAGATTTTCCTCAGATTTTTGCTTAAAGTGATCCGGTGAGCAAGATGTGTGCCTAGATCTCTTTTACTTGTTTTCTTCGATGATTTGATGGCTATATAGCTATTTTGGTGTTGCCGAATCGCATCTATGGCGCAGTCTGCAAGCAGTTGGGATTTAAAATGATCTCCCTGCTTGCGAATCGTAATGAAACGTTTATCTCCACTTCTCTTAAGTCGACTTTCACAACGCCACACGGCGACTGTTTATGATACCTCCACCGCTTTCTTGAAAGATCGAGCTATCAGTCCTGGATTCGTATTGGTATATACTTGTGCTGATCATATGAAACGATGCCATCGTCTGAACGGTGGATGCAGCTGCACCCATTTTGGTTCGCTTCGCAATAATGATGTCAGCTTCTCCAGTAGTAGACTGTCTCATTACTCGCAAAACTTCGGTTGAATCCATGAAGTTGTAAATTTTACGAAGTTCTAGGCAGTTTCGCTGGGGTAAGGACTACGATTGGTTGTAGAATTTGGAAGGGTAGAAAAACAGAAAATCATAGCACATTTATGAAAATAGGTTTATTATGAAAAAATACAAACAAATAGGAAGTGAAGACATGCCACTTTGGAGAGATACCGTCCACACAATTTTGCTTTTCTCCATAGTCAATGAAGCTATTTATCGGGCAAGTGGCCGAACAAGAGGCTTATTAGTGACCAGCCTCATAGAAACTTCCAAACCTGCTTTATTTGCGGATATGTACCTCATTGCACGTTTCGAAACCATAAAAGTCATTTGACTGGTACTGCAAAGAACTGGTGGCGACTGATTGAAAAAGTTGGGCTTGAAGGCACAATTTCATTTACCTTTGTTGACCGAACTTTGGCCATCGCTGTTTTTGTTTAATTTAATTGCAACAGAACCTCGCCTCTAACCGATCTTCTTTGATATGCGGCGATGAAAATTTATGAGAACTGTTAGGTTTCAGCTCCAGTTCCGACTGACGGCCTTTATTCTCTTATCGGCGTCGTATTCATTTATGAACGAACGCAGCAAGTCGGCAGCCTTCATTTCAGCCATCTTTTCAGAAAATGCTAGAAAATGGTTACTGCATCTCTTTTGTCGTATAGATGCACAGCGATTTATCACCGGCTAAGTCAGTAGATTGCTCGTGAGCAAAAACCTGATAATATCTTCTCCAAAGTTCAACTTCGCGGATTCTTTCTCAAGGGAATTCGCACTCTGATTTCCACCTCTTCGAGCCTTGTGATTCGCATAAGGCGGGAAACGATGGAATGGCCCGTTGACGCGAACAACATCGCACATTTTGACGATGTGATAAGCCTTATGTGCAGGCTTGCTGCTCGCGTTGGTTTTCATGAACTGCAACATCAAGTGCCCTCATACTCACCGAAGACATCTTGAAGTTTCGCACTAATAGCACAATACGTTCGAATACTAGTAGGTCCAGAAAAGAGTTCTAAGGGTGAAGCTTTTGTTTGTGCAGATACAAAGGAGAGACCTCGTGGCAACCTTTGGCGACAAAAATTTTTTGAACGTTCTTGTATTCCCTCTAAACTGGATTCTATATATCCCTCACTTAAATAAAGCTCGTATAGGGATTCTAAACTTCCTTTCATTGTGCATTTCCTTCGGGATTTTCTTATTTTTCATGTTTTAAAAAGTTTCCCAACCTTCTATTCTTCTATATAGTGCTGAGTTCCCATTTGTCAATGATCGGTACTTCCGTTGCGCTTTCTCATATATCAATACAGATTCGTTTCTGTTCTCAGCTCGTTGCCTTTTTCTGTTTTCTTGCCCAGCTGGAATACCTAAAAGCATCATTATGCCGATAAAATTGGATCGTTTAGCAATGTTAACGGCTTTTCTGTGACGGAGTTTCTTCGCTTATAGCGGAGAAGCGGTTTTGAGTGAACACCGTTGTTGTATAATAAAACCCAGTATTAAAAAAATTATGCTTGCAGCAGGCGTTTAGTTGTGGGCAGACGCTCTTGAACAGTTACTATAACCGAACGAAATTTCGTTCGGTTAAGATCACTATAGCAAGAAGAGAGATGGTCGAAGGAAGCAATGAGAAGATAGAGCAATATGCGAAAGATCTACGCAAACTCGTGCAACAAACCTCGGCTGTCGCTATTTTTTCGGTTTTTACTGCTGTGATTGTTATACCAATGATTTACAATTATTCTCAGCACATCCAAACTGCACTCGATGGTGAGATTCGCTTCTGCAATCATCGCACCACAGATCTCCTTTTGGAATTCACGAAGGTGAGCACAACCCAAATTCTGTGCCCATTGTAATGTTCGTCCTTTCCTGAAGTTGTTACAAGAATTTATGATAATAGAGCCTCCTAGATCTAACAAGTAGTGACACCGGTTGTCTACGCCAATGATTCTGCTTTTCTGCGCTCGGTTTTCGTTGTTATGTGGTTATGCTAGCGCTATAATATTGCACTACAGCTGCGATACAATGAGCTGAGGTACGCCAGCGTCCCAGAATTTAGTATAGATATTTCTATTGTTTACAGTGGATTTATTTACCCAAATTTCCTGTTCGATAAGCGATGTTGTTCGATTGAAACGAATTAGAACAATGCTTCATGAAGAAAGCACCGAACTCACTTATCGGGAGATGTGCTGAATTGTTGATCTTTTTTCTGCGAAACAAGTCGCATGCAACGTAACACTGAATCTTTCATTCACGTTTCGCCAAACCGATCAAATCGGCTAAAGGAAACAGATAAGAGATTACTTATCCCTGACTGGCTGACAGTGCAGTTGGCCAACACAGGAATAAATGCATGGCTTGCATGTATCGCTTATTTGAACTGCATTCATTCCGGCAACGAAATGGATTTGTTAATGCCACGTCTTTTGTGCACGCAATGAGTCTTTTCTTCCAGTAATAATTTGCAGCTGGAAAATGAATATATCGGGCGACAAAAGCGAGCAGCACGGCTTAGTAGAAGGCGAAAACTACGAGTCCATAACCTTCAACAGCGCTCCGCTGCTAGTAGATATGGTCACGGCGCAGAAGGATTATTCTCTGGAGCACATCAGGGTCTTTCATCCAGCTATCTTTCATCACCTTCGACAGGGAGGGCTGGACCGGATGCAGCTGTTATGAGTGGCTACGGTGAAGGTGGTTTCGTCAGCGACGTATCGTCAGCTGGCATGCAGCAGCAGGGTGCGCTATGCAGTTGTAACGTTGGACCGGCCGGCCCTCCAGGCCCGCCAGGAATCGACGGCCGTGATGGTGAATTTTTTCACACCTTTCGAATTCCTATGAAGCGAAATTGAGATTTGTCTGCTATTCTGAAAGCTCCTTCGAACGAGAAATTTGTTGGTTATTTTTGGCTCTCCTCGTTTCCCAAAACGCGCCAAGTCTCGTCAGCAATCGTTTTCGATATGTGGCGGAAATTGGCAGCATCAAGAAGTGGTGAAATTGCTATTGGCCGGCTATCTGCATGCTGCGCTTGTTTTCAACGCGACACTGTGATGTTAACTAGGTCATCGATGGTTTCTTTCAAACCTTCAATGGAAAGCAGAATAGCTAAGGCTATCCAGACGAATTTGCCATTCTCGACTATCTTGTGTCAGTTTAGATTGAAAACCATGGAAACTTCACACGTGACCGTCAAGTTCTGAAGCCACTAAGGCATTGTTGGGGGCGGACAAAAGTTAATTTTGTTACTTCTCTCAATAGCCGCTTTCTTTTTTTTTCGCTACAGTAGCCAAAAAACACCAGTAAAAGCTCATGTACTTTATGCATCTAGGAAAATCACGAACAACACGAAGCTTTCAATTTGAACTGCACAAGCCTAATTTTTCCTCAATATCACGTTCAGAGGAAGAACGAGTACGCTGCAGTACCAGAGTTTCAGAAGTAAATTAGTTATGCCGTGCGAGNAAGAACGAGTACGCTGCAGTATCAGAGTTTCCGAAGTAAATTAGTTATGCCGTGCGAGATCCGACAGAAAACAGTATAGTTTTCCACATTTATATGCTGCAAGCATCATTCGTCTCTAAAATAACGAACTGCTTTATAGGAAGTGATGGAGAACCAGGATATAATGGGCCGCCAGGAGCGGATGCACCACCTGGCTACCAACCACCGAAGAACTGGTGCTACGATTGTCCAGAAGGGCCAGCTGGTCCACCAGGAAGACCAGGTCCTAAAGGATTCCCGGGTCGGCCAGGCCCACCAGGTCAAGATGGTTCGCCGCCATACGATGCTTATGCAACAGCCGGTGTGCCCGGACCACCAGGTCCGCCAGGACTGCGGGGTCCTCCTGGTCCTCAAGGACCTCGTGGTCCACCTGGAGAAATGCGCGATGTACTTTTGCCTCCTGGTCCACCAGGGCCTCCTGGCCCACAAGGTTTGCCTGGACCTGACGGCTTGCGAGGTCCATATGGTGGAGTTGGTCCAATGGGACCACCAGGATACCCTGGAGAGCCAGGCCCAGATGGGCCAAGTGGAAATGATGGACCTCCTGGTCCCGTGGGGCCTCCTGGTCCTAAGGGGCCTGTCGGAGATTGCAGTTATTGTCCTATTCCAAGAACGCCTCCTGGATATTGATAAGCACTCCCACGCTGGTCGAAAGAACACTTTCTTCTTCGTAGAAATTCTGTTAAATTTGGTGTATTTTCTTCACTTTCAGCGCATTTTTGACTTTTGGCACGCTTTAGCGCTGCTACTGTTCGAAAACGCCGCAAAAGTGGCGTACTTGCAAGCGTGGTCGCGCTAAGTCAACATATTGTCTGACTTCCCGAGACATACACTTGTCAGAGGAAGGATGCATAAAGACAGTATGGAGGGCACCCCTATTTTCGGGCCCCGCTTCCCGATTAGAAACAGTATTCGTTCTGTCTGAATTGTTGGTGGCTTCAGTAATCTCACGACAAAGAATACAATTTTTCGGTGCATTATGTCAACCTAGGAGTATTCAACAGATATTTCAAAAAACACTGCCTTCGTCAAAACACGTGGTAATAAGTTCCAAACAAGGAGAAGTGTAAATGCCCGCGGTCCTCTCACTAGCAACAGTAACTAAAGCGTGATAAAAGCTGTCAAGCATGACGGTACCAATGCAATTTAGTATTTTACGGCACTGTGATATGAACCTCACATTACTTTATCACTCGATGTATTTACACAGATGGTTTGTATATGTCGCTTCCGCAAATTCATCGCATATTTATCGGATTCTTCATCATAATTTGTCGCCGTAAAGTTTCAACTGAAAGCTTTGGCTTCGTTTGGCAACTTCCATGAGGCCTTAACGTGTCACGGCTGCAGCGTTATTGTGCCTACCATGCACGTATACTCAACGAAAAAGCTCAACTCCCACAAACTTCAACAATCGGCTTCCACAAGGTGTTTTCAAAATTTTTTGGTGATTGCGCAGCACGCAAATTTGTGTCGATGATGAGAGGCGCTAAGAATTTTAGTAGTGCGACACTATGTTGACCAGACGAAATATTGGACAATCGCACTAAGTTTTTATTTAGGGCCAGTCGTGCTCACTAAAGACATTGAAGCTGAATTCATACAGATCATCCAATTTGCCTGTATAGCTTGCACAACGTAAGCTCACAACATCTGGTGAACAGGTGACGTATACACAGTTTCAAGATGACTTTTTAACACAACTTGTGTTATTAAATGACTTCTGCCCATACTCTCAATGAGGAGGTTGCTGCAACGGTACTACAGGATTCGGCATGCTATCCCTTTTTCAGCAGGATTCTCACGAGTGATAAAGCCTGCTCCTTCTCAACAAGCCCTGATCCTCTGGGGTACAATTCTCGGCGATGCTGTCGTGCGCGGTTCCTCTCGTGCTTTCGTTCGGTTGGAAATTTAGGAGATTGTTATGCTCATCAGCTTTCATGAGAACGAAAGGCCAGTTACCTAAAGAAGACATCGGTGCTTTGCCATTAATGCTTCGTCACAAAAATACGCACGACCTCATCAGAGCATAACAGGTCTCTGTGGCAGTGAGGTTACGAAACTTATGTTGTGATATCGGATAATGCTCTAAACATTTCTCCGATACTGCGACTCATTTCAAGAGAATTCGTTTCTAACGTTACTAAAATTTTGTAAACCATAGGAACAGGTTTTTTGAAGATGGGAACAGCGATGAGGGGAAGCAAGCGGACAGCGAGGAGGAAGGGAGGGTAGCGTTTTTCAGTTCACACCCTTGCACCCTCCTGAAAACCAAACCGAAGCTTGATACAACTTTTTTTCCGACATGGCATGCTGATCGTCGATTTGTTCGCGCGCATGTTGCTAGCGCCTCTTCGCTACAAAAACCAACACTGACACTACGGACGCAATGTAATTTCATTAACGTCACATTATTGAAGAGGACAATATAAACCAAAGTGCGGCATTGAATCGCAAAAAACGACTGATCCTATCAACAAATTCAACGACTATCTGTTATCGAATCGCATCAGTTAGTGCAGAAACAAATTAAGATTTCGATGAAATCAGCGCATCACCACTTCGACCTAATTCTTAGAGGAGACATTCGAATCTCGTCAGCTGATGACCACGCAATGCCGGCGCTTTTTACATTATGACGACTACATTGTGTATGTCCATTTGCTTTTGTCATCCGATTTCCTGCTATTTCAATCACTGCAATCAGTTCTTTTTAGTGCTCATGGCGTTCTTGTAATGTAAATTTGCATATACCGCCCTAATCACTGGTGCGGTCCTTAGCGCAACAGCGAAATTTGCATAATCAGCAAACAGTCAACTGAGTGACTGCCTATTTAGTTGCTTCTCATTCTAAGCGCAGATCCGTTCGCCCACACAATAACTTAAATTTCTGACACATGATTACTTCTATTCACTGCAAGTGCGTGAAACAGCCATGTAATTCTTAACTGAAACAGCGTTTCATTGTTATATATCGTTATGGATAGTGGGAGATGTTAGCAAAAACTAAGTGCCGCCTCTGCTGAACCTGTTTGTTCAAAATTTTTTCTAGTTTCGTTGCGCAGACCAGAGAGATTGAAGGATTTTTCTGGGCATATGTTTAGAGAACAAGGAATTCTCAGCGAATATTATCGCAGGAACTCTTTCGTTCGTGAGGAGAGGGCCGTCGTTCTGCAAATTCTTCGAAGGCTACTGCGTTTGCTCACGTGTGTGCTTCTACGTGTCTGTGCATGTTTATCTGGATTTGTTCCCATGCAGCCGAACATAAAAGACAACCACATTCAGCTGTTTAGCTCAAAGTTCATGCGAGAGATACGGTAGAGACAGCCATGCACTGGATGTCGGCATGTATACGAGCTTGACCCAACATGAATCGAAGCATGCGAGTGAATAGTGGCTTGATGATAGTTGCAACTTCACTACAAGCATCTCCAGCTTTTTTTGGGAAACGACCAGAAAGGCTGAGAAAGTGGTAGCGAAGATACTAAAAAACCCCACACGAGTGCCGAGCACGCGTGCGAGCGAACGATGATAGAGCGATGGGATGCTGTTTAATTAGAGGTAATCCCATTTTAACACCCTCAACAGCTAAATACGCGTTCATTCTAAAATTGGTCGTTGAATTATTGATACCATCTCTTCTCGTAAGACTTCATCAACTGACTACTTCGCTGTGGAGCACGTCAACTAATTTCTGTCCACAATCCCTCGCCAGATCGAGACACCGTTTCTTCTCGTCCCACAGAACATCCAAATTCACGTTCACCAGACTCCTCTTCTCCAGGTGGCTCCCCAGATGAACTGCCCAATAGTCACCGCATCCAAAATGAACTCCTGGGAAGGCTTCATTCGATTCATATTTCAACCACACCTCTATTTTTAAGATGGGAGGTCTGCCAAACACACTATTTGTCCTTCTCGACGAACACTCCAAATCTCAACCCAAGTTTCCACAAGAAACGAACTCATTGGATTCGATTACCGTCTCATCAGTGCATCTCTCACAGATTGCATATACATTCATTGCTGTCTCCATATTCACAGTATCACAATATATTCACACTGTCGCATATATATTCACAGTAACAATAAGACGTCTCATGTCTTCGTTCAACTGGGATACATACGGTACAGCGGTGATATATGGAGCAAAAAATAGCCCGAGATCGGGAGAGGTTAGTTCGGCATGGTTGTCTAGCACTAGCACTGCAAGAAGTTGAGATATGTGAAAAAAAATCTTTCCCAGAGCACCAACATCTCATGCTCACAAGACCATTTTTTGTCATTACCGCATCTAGCCACTCAGGATTTACGTCAATCATTCGCAGAAATATCCGACCATCCAGTGCTTCGGCGTGATCCCTCTCATAGGACTTTCTATGATGTCTCTACCCACTAATGGCTGCTCACAGAATTCCTTTGCTGACGCCAGCACTCAGTTTCTACTTGTGTGAGTGTAAATTTCTCGAGAATTCAGCATTTGACGGACGCAGCAAAGATTCTTCTTATCCCCAAGCAAGATATCATCATGAAACTGAACTTTTTGTTCGCTTCATGAAAAAACGGCC
The DNA here is from genome assembly GCA_022844705.1 of Toxascaris leonina. Lineage (NCBI taxonomy): Eukaryota > Metazoa > Nematoda > Chromadorea > Rhabditida > Ascarididae > Toxascaris > Toxascaris leonina. Next base: position 122,230 of record JAARMF010000061.1, read on the forward strand.
GTCTTTCATACTAAAAAATGTGCTTCAAGCAAAGTGCGTTTTCGAACGCAAACAGCGATTTTTCTTATCTGTCGCCTCGAAGCTCCGTTCGGCATTCAGCGATGAGTTCGCCTATCGTCTGCTTATCGATGTCTTCTATGCAATGAACCAGTCGAATGAACTCAAAATTTGGCATCTGCGATGAGAAAATGCATACCCTAACTACTTTCACTGTTCTGTATTGGATTTCAGAAGAGTAGTTTATTGACATCGCAGCCCAGATTGTTGACCTGCACACTATCGTTTGAGCAATATGTTTCCTCAGGAAACGCGAGTAGAATGTGATCACATCTGAGTGAATGACCTGGCCGATAAGTGCCAAAGGAATTTTTTAATTGAACACGCTATACTCCTTCTGCACTTCCTCGACGCATAAGCGACTGCTTTACTCATCCATCATGTAATCGGTGACCCAAAACTGCACCACTTTCTATGTGTGAGATGCCAGATGCCACGATTAGCCAATTTGAATCATACTGCGCTGGCAGCAGTGGCGAAACTTGAGTTGCCTAGGTGCTGTCTACTGAATCTTCTTGCGTCACACCCACTTTTAGTGAATATTTTTCTCGAGTAGATTATTCAACGGTGTACATAATTATGAAAGATGCGCAACGAATTCACCGCAAAAAGTCAATTGTGCCAAGATGCATTCAGCTTCGAGTTATTTTACAGTGTCGACGCTTCCGCATTCGCTGCCGTCCGTCTTTTCCGATCCGCTCCAGTTCTTTCTGGTTTCATGATCTGCTCAGGATGCTCCACATCATCCCTGAGAACTTGACACTTTTGTTGCTTATGTGGAATGAGTGCTCGGCTATTCGACTGCAAAGCCCCCTCCAACGTTTTCTTGTGTGCGATCCCAAGCCTCTTAGTCAGTGCCACAAGAACAAAACAACGTGTATGATTCTTATCAAAACAATATCCATTGCTTCAAATAATAGCTTATTGTACATACACAGCATGATATGTGCACTGTTGATCAATATATTCTTCAATTCGCCATCCAGCTTCAGTTGAAGCAGAACACCTAGCAAGTTCATTCAAGGTATAATAGAGGAGCCTTCAGAATTCCAAGTCGGGAATGAATCGACCAGTATGTCCGGCGTCTTTACGAGTTTTTACGAAATTGGATCTTGCCACTGAGATTCTTTGCAACTGTCCCTTCGGTAATAAGACACCAGCTTCCACGCCCGGTTGCAGCTCCATCTTCATCATGTCTTTAAGAACGAAAACAAGAGAGAACGATTTAGAGAACAGTACTTGGTGGTCTGCCTCAGCTTGAGGTAAGCGCGCGTTATATCGCTGTGCTCAAAACCGAGTACAGATATTACTCTTCATTATTTCAAAACGCCCTCAAGCGACATTCCAATAGTCTCGAAACGGAATTCAGCAACAGCCGATTCTAGCCTTTCCATCCACCGGGCCCCAACAAACTGGATCTTGCACTATCTACGTGTCGCTTACAACCCGCACACTTGCACACTGATCTCGCCTCTGACAGCTGATGACACCCTCACATCGATTTCACCTCACAAAAGAAAAAATACCTCGCATTGGCTCTTTGTAACATCAGAATCAACCCAACGCCGTTATGAAGTTTCGCAATCACTTCATGCGAAATGCGCGCCTGTTGATTATGACAGCAATAAAAATCACTGCAACAACTGCAACAAAAAACGACAAATTCCTTGAGTTGATGATTCGCATAGGAAACGCATTTCAACGCAGTACGAAATGCTAATTTGTTGCAGCTGGATATTTCTGCTCGGTTTCCACTGAGCCTTCATATATAGAATAAAATGTTCATGTGTTGCATCTCATTGCAGAAATTCAACTCTCATCGAATAAGTTTATTACTGCTCCCGGCTAACCTTCCGATATAAGATGATATCACATGTTCATGTACGCTGTATAAATGAACTGCTTATTTTATACGTCTCTATTACAGTCTATATTAGCTGAACTATGCAAATGGATTTGCGTGCAACTGCCGCACTTCAAATAGTCACCGATGCGTCGCCATCTAACACTGTAGTTAAGCTTTCCTGATCCGTATGCCCATTACAGAGAACCACTGATGGATCCACGAAGATATAGGGAACACAGCTCAGAAGAAGCGAGAAAACTCGATGAACTACAAAACGCTCGTCGAATCGCAGTTGCCACTTGCATGCTGCTTACCGCCACAATTACCACATTGATTATCGTTGCTCCAATACTACATACCTATGCGTGTCGTGTTCTGGATTCGATCGACGATGAAATCAACTATTGCACACATCGCATCGAGCAACTGAATAGTCAGTATGAAGTGGTTAGTCTTGGTCTGATCCTTGCACGGTTGTTCGCGGAGCTTCTTACTTGCACCCTAATTGCTCAAAGCAGTCGTCCATTTCATCTACCTCGAGGGTTATTTTAAAACATGTTACGCCTATATTTCTCCCTCACGAGTGGACATCAAGTAGCCCGCTAGCAGCTGCAACAGAGTTTGTAGAGGGTCACAGTGTGAGTGGATTCAGCAGAAAATGAAGAAGCTCTTACAAGTCCTCACAAACCGCTGTGGAACTTTCGCATAATGCAAAGTTCCATCCATCACTTTGGCAAGCTGCCATTTGGAGAAATTTCTCAGAGTGCCAACCAGCAATGTAGCATCCATTTTGCCAGTTTCAAACTGCTTATTGATGTTAACACGTCGTGTGCATCAAAGTTCGGTCCAACTGACCTGAAGTTGTGTGTGCCATCTAACCATTCACTCAGAAATAGCTCAGATGGGGTCATTAATCATTTATCGTCGATCGTTCACATTATATTTGAACGAACTTCTCTGCGATGAATCACGTTTATCTGCTGCTCAGGTATTCGACGTTTCCAAAATTCGCTCTCGTCGGCGCATCAAACACATCACTCTACGTCAAGGCCTTGGCGTCGCTGCTGTGCGAGCTTATCGCGGTAACAAGTTCACTTTCCAACAGCGTGGCGAAGGTAGATTTGGTGACGACTACAGAGAAAACGGACGTGCATTCGTTGCTGTGGCGCCGAGCGAGGAGGATTGCTGCTGCTGCTACAATATCGGTCCTGTAGGGATGCCTGGAGTACCGGGTCTACCCGGAAAGAATGGTTAGCACACAAGTCCTTTATGGAAAGCTCTACCACCAAGTTGCAAACAAATATGGCCTTTTCACGCTTTCATTGAATGGGAGCAATAACAATGATACTCTCGGAGAAAAATGTGGACTAATGAGTGTCCGCGATCCTGTCCGAGGAGCAGGACGTCTGAAGACGCAGGAGCATGTGGCTCGATTTTCATAGAATGCAGCTGATCGGTTATGTTGAAAGAGTGCAAGCCGCCTAGATTTTTCAAACATTTTTCCTCCAAGTTGTTCTCCTTTCTCCCATTGATGTCGCATGTACCATCAAAGTTGCAAGTTTTCATGATCTGCTTTATCCCCTAAGAAGTTCACTAGACGGAAAATAATTTTTAGAGATTTTGTCACATTGATCACAAACAAGAGATCAAATGTGTAAATTTTCATGCGTATGCTTGAAGTTTGCATCTTTCACGAACCCGCAAGGGAAGTTTAATGCTGTGAGCTCGCCAAAGCTGACACAGTTTGAGGAATCCAACCTTCGATGCGCATGTGAGTTTTGAGCTTGCTTTGTTTTTGTACTTGCGGCTTTTTGAACTGCTCGAAATGCATCACAGTTCTTTCGGCATTTTAACTTCATCGTTCATTGCTGTGCAGTCATGTGATGCCACAGCACATTGCTTCTGGCATACGCGATACAAAGAAGTCTCTTCCTCATCAGTGGAAAAGTGTTCAATGCTGCAATGTCGAAATCGACACCGAATGAGCGGTATTCCTCATTTGCAGTATCAGCACACCACTGTTGCCGAAAAACCGCTGAACTCCACATACAAGAATGATCGCTTCATCATCTAGAAGAAGAGTTATTACCGATCCTGGTGATGTGAATAAAGGGCATCTCACAGGCTTACCAATCGAGTCGAGAATTGCGCCAATCAAGTCGAGGAAGACTCGTAAACTTACTAGCGAGCACAATATGCGCTTTTGCGATTTCATGCAATTTCATCCATCTGGCAGATGCAGTCGCAGGTTGCTTGCACACGTACTCCATATGCATTCATGACTCAACCGAGCTGGTTGCTCACGCGAAACATCAATGAAGAAATTGTTCTTTCTGATATTGTCACCTGATTAACTACAACAATCGCGCAAATATCTTGATGCTTTCAAGCATCAGTAAAATCTCGTAAAGTTGAAGAAGAAGCCTGGAACGCGATGTGAACAAGGACAACGGCGCAGAATGGAGAATAAAGAAGTGCCGTTCAACTCCTTGTTCCCTCTTCCATCCCTCTTTAATGTGACAGTGTTCGGCTCTCCTCAAACTCATTGCTTAGTGCACGAGTAATATTTCTGTCTCTTGGCTTCACTAATCCAAAAATGACCTTCGCTTGCGGTGTTCGGTCTAGCAATTTTGGTTCGTTCCAAAACATTCATTCAGCGATTTTAAAACATGCCAGGCAAATGCCACAGCATAGCAGCAGCGATACCATGAACGCCTTAGCTAACTGTTTCAATTACGTGCATTTCGCCATGTTCACTAATTGATTGCATAGCTCCAGTGTACCCCAGAATATTTCACTACAAAAACCTTTTGATGGTAGCTTGTTGTCTTCAAGTTTTGCTGAGACAGCAATATTTGATAAAAGCTTTTGTTCTAGGTTTCTCTCGAGGTCGCATACGCTGTGATGCGAATGTAACTGCTGAAAAGAATGGAGTGAAGTGCATTGCTGCCCTGAGGTTTAGCAAGGGTTTTCAAGCAGAAATTAAAAGCTGTATCAGCGACTCGTAGCATATTAACGAGCATGCCCTTCTGCTTCCATTGGCTAAACCTGAATGTTCAGGAGAATAAAGATTTTCATTCTCTCAAGCTTTTCAATTTTCCAGTGGAAGTGTAATTGTTATCGTGGGGATTTTGCAGGGAAGGATGGAATTCCTGGAAAGCAAGGGAGGAAAGGAAATGATGCATCATCAAATCAACCACCTCATGCCGACTTCTGCTATAACTGCTATAGTGGCGTATTGGGACCACCCGGTCTTCCAGGTCCTAAAGGTGCTCCTGGTGCACCTGGCCTTCCTGGTTCATCACAAGCTTCTGCGTATAAAACCAGCAAAAATGGTCTGCCTACGACGCCACAACGTGGGCCACCAGGTCAGCCAGGTCCAGAAGGTCCACGTGGTCCTCCAGGGCCAGTAGGTCCTCGAGGTGAAGCGGGAGCACCCGGCGCCATTCACGAAGGATGCCGTGGTCCTCCTGGCGCCGCCGGACCACGCGGTGAGGAGGGGCTGCCAGGAGCTGATGGCCCACCTGGAAAACGAGGATCTCGAGGGCTTCAAGGGCCTCCAGGCAATGTTGGGATGAGAGGACGGCGAGGATATCCTGGTCCATATGGAGAATTTGGTCCCTCTGGTCCGCCTGGTGTTGACGGCAACTGTGATCACTGCTGCTATCTATTGTTTGAAGAAGAGAGCTGTTAAGGCCATAGTTAGCTGCGTTCGATGATTTAGCCGATGCTGTTCGCTTCTTCACTACGAAACGGCTTTTCTCTTAATTTTCCATTCACCTTCCTATGCATTAATGGCTTATAAATAACTTGGATTTCCAAAAGCGATCATGGAAACATCTGTGCGTGGGTACGTTTGCGTCCGTTTGTCCAGATATCTCAAAACACCAACTGCTTGTTCTAGGCCTACAGATTCCCCTCTAAAACGGGTGTGATTGTGATCACGCGTGCCAATACACAAGTTGATCCACGATTTTCTACATCATCTACAGGCAGATTAATGAACCAGATTTCTTGCAGACGTTCCCCACAATTAAGCTTTCACTTCCATGAGACCGTCTTAAACGCAAAAGAAAGCAGCCTATTGTGCCAGTCTTGTGACATTCTTCTTGGCTGGCACTCGTCACTGCTGCTGATGTGTCGATAAGCCAATGCAGCCAGCTCCAAAGATGAATGCACCGCTACTCTGCGAGGAACTGAACAATGTCCCACGTAAAATCAGTACTTAGATTCCGATGTTCTTAAAATTCTTCCATACATTTGGCATCTTCCAGATCATATTTATGCAGCTTATACCTCGGAAGTGCGTAACCTCTCGCCTACGTCATAAAGAATGCGATGTTATACGACAACGCTTACATTTATTCATATCAAAACATCACGAACTAAACTTCAACAATTCGACTGATTTCAGCATCTGATTGACCAAACCCTCCTGAGGCAAACTGCCGGGAAGCATGAACGGTTTGTAGCCACAATATGCCGAATCAAAAAAGCCATTCATTTTGCTATCGTTTGCGCAATATACGGTTGTTATAGGTGGCTGCATTTTTGAAAATAGGGAAGCACGGATGCACTCTGATAGAATCGGAGAGCCAAGTTTTGATATTTGTGTGCTGAAATCGATCACTCCAACAGTGCAGTTTTCTCTCTCATCAATTCTCAAAGCAATATATTCTGTCTTTATATGAACTTCTCCTCATTGCCTTGCGCACAAAACACTATGCAGAAAGGACACAACGAAAACAACACAATGCAGAGGTGAAAAGAGAATCATGAAACAACGAACGATGAATCCGATAAAAGTGTTCAGCGGTATACGACACGAAAACGTCACGCCGACATCAATCGGCATTTCAGCATTTGCACCCTCAACTGCAGCTCATTTGTGTTATCGTTGCAACTCTTCTTCGCTACTCTCTTGAAAATCAAAAAGTCGATGTTGATGCCTGAGGTTTGCAGCTCGCAATTGGTTTTCGTTTCTGTTCTTGACTTGCAAAATGTTAGCGCAAAGTCATAAAACTTTACAATTGAATGCGTTTTTATGCACCTTTGCAAAGTGATCATGCATATTAAGGGAATGCCGTGACTGTGAATTATGGTCATGAACATTGTTGCATTGGATGTGCACTTGTTGTATAAACTTCCATATTGATTCACTAGCTTCAAACGACGCGGTGATCGTCGAAGTTTGCCGAAAGACTGCATTTATTTTGCACAAATAAGGGATTTCATTTAACGCCAATTGCTCCTATCAGAATGTAGTTCAACGTCTATGAGCAATCGCAACAATGTTTTCTCGAAAATTAATGAGTTAAGTTCCTCTAATGAGTGAGATGCAAAAATGCATTTCCCGTCAACTGCTTTCACATTTTCCTCGTTCTGCTTATTTTAGGTGAAATAACATTCTAAAATGGTACAATATGTGTAGAACCACAACCTCTTCAGCTGCTTTAGCGCGCTAATAAGCAAACCTTTGATTCTCTCAATGCCACACTATTTGATCTGATCATACAACTTCATACTTACCAACTCAAAAGGAAAAAATTAGAAATTCACATGCAATTACTTGAAACTGTCCTGGTCGCAAACGTGTTGAAGCGCTCGAACAGCTGAGGTTAAGATCAGAACACTCGAAATGGAGTGTCATTAGGATTGCTTCATCAGTGATACATAATCCTGCTCGTGGAAATGCATATGAGGTTACTTCAAACAACTACAGCTTGCACTAAACGCATCGATTCGAATCAGATATAAAAATGAGAGCCTCTGTTTCGCATATGGCTTCTTAGGATATCACAGAGGCTTTGAACCCGAGGTCTTCTCTCATAAATTCTGAGCGTTTCGATAACAGCCTCCATTGCTTGGTGGTAAAGAGTTTTCTTCTTCGTCGTTAGCGCTATTTCTTTTTTTGCTCAAACATGGCAAATGTAGCATCCAAAAATCCTGAAATCTGGCTAGTTTCAAGTTCAGCAGAGGACCAATTCATTTGCGAAAGTGTTAGCCAGTTTTACGTGTGCTCCAATAGGTTTCCTGCAACGACGAATGACTGCCTCATCTGCTCGTTGAGATATGGAGGAAGCTACCACTGGTGGAATTTCATTGCTCCGTGTAAATTTGGAGCACCATTGAAAAAAAAAGGCAGATTTATCTGACGTTCCAAGACATATGATTACGTTTTAGCACCAGATCTTTGTCAGAATACGCTATAGGGGTCCTACTTTCTCTGCCAGCAGGTCACTGTCTGCGAAAATTGGGTCCCAGTAAATGATCCAGGAGTAAGAAATTCTGCCATAAATTTATTTGCAAAATGTGAATGGATCTGAGACAACGATGTAGATGTTCAAGAAATATAAAGTCAATCTCCAATTGCACAAACACGCGTGCACATACGCACATAAAGCCGAAGAGTGGTCGAAGACTGTTCAACAAATCCCTCTTCGCGATGCTACCGATGTAGAAACATTAACAGCTCTTTCTTTCAGAGGACGGCAGCTTATACTGAAGCTGCTCTAAAATTGAAAGTGGGTAGGTAGCGTGACTTGTCTTGTGTGACTGGGTTAAAGTTTTCGAGAAGGGATTTCTGGAGACAGTTCTGTCTGTTTATTATTGAACCGCAATGATTTCGCATGAGTTTATGTGATGTTGAGGTATTCGAAATGATTTTCAGAAAATCTACGAGAAAGCGCACTGTTACCTTTGTCATATACGCGATCATGAAGAGCCACATTGCGAGTAAAACCCAGCCCAATCGGCATATCTGCTCCTCTCTGCTCCGCTCACAAATTTCCAATCGAGACCCTCGTGTGCATTCCATTCTTGCACAAAATCCACATCACTATTTCCTGCACGAACACTTTCATTTCCACAGTTCTAATTTAACGACTGTGTTTTTCACAACACGCAACTCCTCGTATAATTGATTCACTGCAAGGGATAACAACGAAACTCTGGTGATCTAGGTGGACGCCCGTCTACTCGATTCAAAATATGCCTATATTGGCGTATTCGGGCTGTAAGTGCAGAAGAAAGCTCTCAAAACATCCGAGATTACACATGCAAATGCCACTACAAATGTCCTATATTGAACGCAGGTGTAATGACTTTATGATTGAAGACGCATAAATCTATCGTGAAGTTTGAGAAAACTCTTACAACCATATCCATCACGTCTGGCCTTATATTCGTGATGTGGAGCACTCAAGTTACCACATACGTCCACATTTTTGGGTGGTTGCTTAAGGTTTCGGTTCCAAGCAAGACGCTGCTATCCATCCGAACTGATGGGACTAGGCTGCTTATCATTCCACAATATACCAGCCATTCTATACTTTTCCTGCCCTATTTACCATTTTTCAGAATTCAAAGATAACAGAAATATTATAGGACAATAAAAAAGAAACCCGTAATGAGCGCATCACGTGAGAAATACCTATTTGAAACTCGCAAGAAACACATGTTTGAAACTATCTCATATGGTGAACAGTGAACATATTTCAACGGAACTCTCCAAGGCGGTTTACGTGCATAAGCGCCAGTTGCCATATCAGTTGATGAGGATCATCACTTCGGCTCTCCTGCCCCACCTCCACCCTCCTTCCCAAGTTCTTTACTCACCAACAGACTCCTCGAACTGCGATTCAAGGTGCTGCTAAAGCTTCTATAATAAAATATCGACTAACGTTCAGCATCGAGCTAATGTCCTATGCACTAATTTAACTACGTGGCATCAATTTGTAAGCAACCGGAGCAATTTTTGTGAAAATTGAATGAATTAAGGAGTTTGCGATAAAACGGAAGTTTTGCTCATGTGAACAGCAGGCAGTTCTCGTGAAGGAGCCATAAAAACAGGAACCGAAGTGCGAATGCACCATCAAGAACCTATGTATCCGTAAAAATTTTTTAATGCGAGCAGCCAATTACGGATTTTTCCTTCCTCTACGCTGTATATCTCAACGTTGTGATTATTCGCTAAGAGTTCTTTATTATGCGTGCAAATACTACCATAATTTTACCCGAAATCGCATCATGTGAAGTGTCATACACCGTAAGATATACATAACGAAACCATGGACCAGTTCATATTTGAAAGCGGCTTCAGTGATGAAATTGGCGTGTTTGTAAATATGAAAGCAATGTCAAGAAGAAAAAGATGTTGCAATACTATAAGGTCATGAAGAACCTAAAGATAAAAGGGTAAGGTATTAGCCTTAAAAGAGCTCTTCAGCCAGCAGTGCTCACACGAAACCCACTGAGAACACGCATCTAGGCCGATGATACCATCTCAGGAAAAGAAGCTTGAATGTCTTCGTCTAACGTCGCTACGACATGCACCCAATGCAGAATAGCCGTTACGTACGACTTTGCAATCTTCAAGCTTAGCGAAGGTTAAAAGTTGCTGGCGAAAAGTTCTGAACTCAAAGGCAATCAAGGCATCTTGTTATGGGAAAAGTGGAGAGGTACTTCACTGCGAGGATGTTCATAATTATTGGAGTGGGAACAAGCACCGTGAGTGTCGGCATGAGCGTGCGAGCGGGCTGGATGCAGATTCAGTGTTGAAGTTGTTCAAGTGACGAGGGGAAAAAACTATTTTAACTTAAGTGACGCTCTGTGATTTGATTGGACGGCGGTATGTTGCTCAAGAAAACATTTGCACCACTGATGAACAAGCAGGAAAGGGAAATGCGTAACGGGAATAGAGAAAATGGCATATAAAGGACGAGACGCTCAGTTATAGGCATAGTGAAACGAAATGTGAATCATACATTTTTTAAAATACATATAGTTGTGACGAATGATGAACTGATATCGAGATGAAGGACTCGCAAAATGCATCACAAAATTCTCATGAATTTCATTGAATTTCAGTCGAGAGGTTGTGATTTTTTGCCTAACGACAGATGTCGGTTAGGTTGATGATGGAAATTAGCAAACGCGATAGCAGACATGCAACCCCGAAGCATCGAATGCTTTATGGCATCAAGAATGCTCAAAAATATTGCGAGAAAAAACAATTCACCTCACAGTTGCATCACTATTATCGCCGAATCAGCAATTGCAGAATTCCAATAGGAAAGATTGTTGAGAAATTCTGTTAGTGCTTTAAACATGGATAAAATGAGTCAACCTATTATTCTGTTAATCTTTTCCAAGAGAGTGTCCTTCATGTAACACTCAGAAGGAGTATCCTTTATTCTCTTCAATGATTGATACGCATATTCTATCCAGAAAAGGTTATGGGCAAAAGCGATAGGAAAATTCTCTACACATGGAGAACCTCTCCACATCAGTGTCTCATAACATGAGTAAAATTCGCAAACGGGGCGTGACATGTTGTCGTCATCAAATGGATTAGACTCAAGTCACAGATTTACTGCTGAAACGAACGCCAGTTTGATATAAGCCAGCGAAATTGCTCACTGAAGTGAAACCCATATGGTTATCCGTATGCGGAATATTTCGAATCGTTTCAGAACGGACTCGCGGAAATTGTGATTTCTTATGGTTTCGTATCTGCACGTCTCTGCAACGGCAATATTGAAGGAATGCTTCACTAAGGATGCCCAATAAAGACAGAAAATGTGATTCATGCAACAAATTTTCGCAGAAAATAGAAGAAAGCTCGCAGTGTTATTTTCATTGCTCAGCAAGTACCATGTACCCTGAAAAGTAATTTAGCGACCATTCTTGATGCTATTGCATCCCACTAAAAGAGCGTGCTTAAGGACTAAGCACGATATGCGCTTAGCACTTCACTCAAAAGTCCAACCTAATGTGCCACTTGCAAGTGAAGAACAATATGTTGCGATTCAATAACAGCCTAACGCTTCAAACCGATCATTAATGGGAACGCTTGGATGGCTGGACCATCTAAGGTATAATTCTAGCAACTGAAGTTCGTGGATTTTACTCATGATTGGGTTGGGAAGAGTAAGCAGACAGTCGAACGGATAGGCACATATATTGACATTCTATTTTCCTGTCTTCGCTGCTGGTGGAACTGGAGGAGTTGCATTCATCACTGTTCTTTGAAATCATTGAGAAGATGCACATCAGTGAGGCTGCTTTAAAACATCGACTCTGTTGGCATTCAGTTCACTTAATCAGCCTCATGCATAAATATTCAAGCAATCGAAGCGATCAATGAAGAAAGTTTCACATACAGTGCTCGTTGTGCATTGCAACAATGTGCGTATCCGTAATATGTAGAATAGTTGTTTAGTTGTATTATCGAAGCGTTTCTGGCATCACTGCAATAGCTCTAATCATTCACTTATTCAACGCCAAATTTTTTTAGCAATTAGTAAATCGCTCAGCGCAACGCATTTTATCCAATCTTTATATATGCAAGAAGCAATGCTTGCTGAAATATCTGCTGTTGACGACTACACAATACAAACAACTTAAGATTTGTTCAAGCAATTCCACAAGTAGATAACACCTTTCCGCTTAAATTGCTTTCAGATATCGGCTACCTGTGGTTTCGGCCAAACAAGATAGCGGAGGGGATTGAAGGAAGTAGTTGCAAAAAATGCGAGCAAGCTCATTCCCACCATTCGCTTCTCAAACGGTTGTCTGGAGTGATCACTTCGGCAATATTTTATCGAGAGTGATATCGAGCAATCTTCGATTTATAGATTTTCAGAGGTCTCTGATCAATGATGAGAAAGTTCTATTGGCTCTCCTATCCTGCATAAGTATCTGTGCTTTACAATTGCCTCCTGCTTATGTTTTATTTCTTTCAGTTCTGAATATGAGCTGAAACAGCGTGTCCCGAAGGGAATGAAAGGAACATCTAAGCATATATCAACGTCAGTCAAAAGTTAGCTTTTAAATGTGCTCTATTAAAAGCCGATGATATCCTGTTGAATTTAGGATAACTTATAGTTTATCGGCATGCAATGCTGCTATAACAAGAAAGATACGTATTTTCGTGGAGCATGTGCTTGCGGATGGTGATGTGGAGCCTTGATGGTGACATATCATTGCCATAAGCGGTCGCTTCGAGAGCACGAGAAAGTTAGGTGAGCAGAAAAAGGCTGCGTTCGCGATTGTATATTGTGGAATTTTTCTCGCTTGATTCGCTCTTCATTCAGAAGAAGGAAACTGGACTTCTGAAGCTCAGGTAACGCAAACTAAAACAATGCTGCATAACGCCAATCAAGAACGCCAATACGCCAAGCAAGTTTTCAGGAAGCAGGGTGCACCAGATTGTCGTGAACAGAGACTGTGGTTGATCAATATTGTAAATTTTGTGCAAAGATCACATGAAGTGATGCGAAAGACATCACGGGAAGTCAAACTTTGCCTGAGATCAAGGCTAATCGCTAGACTCTATGAACCTTCAACGTTTGCTCATTCACCTCGTTGAAGGAAGCAACAAAAACTTAACTTACTTTGCCAATAGACATTTCAACAGTTGGTTTATTGTGTTAAAAGCTGTGGGAATGGCACTTGTCCAAGCAGGGTGACAAAAAAATTTGTGTGAACAGGTGGCTCAAGCTGCGCTAATCGTAACTGAGCGAATAACGAAAGATTGGCGATGTAGATCTCGATAAAACGAATATCAGTGTCGGCTATTATATAAACACCTCAACTGACAGAAATGACCGCGTTTCCTTAAAAGCAAAAATGGATGAGATGAAGTATCATCGCTGAAAGCGTTCCAATTTAATGGATACAAGTTTGTGCAAGTCTTTTTGTATGCAAGTCTTTTTGTGCTCTCAAAAGATGTCTGGCAATGGCAAACACAGCTTTTCAGCTAATCCTTTGCAAACAAAATACCGACCTTCGAGCAAAATGAGCACGATGACTTTCGACCATTAAACAGCAAAAGTTCTGATCGTGCAGCCTAAATTTCAAAAAAAGAAAGATCCTGGAATCATGTAAAAGATGGAATTTCTATGACTATTCTGCGACCTTAATTGAGGCACCGCCGCTAGCTGCCGATACAATTCGCAGGTGATTCTCAGTTCGCGATCACACATTTCCTAAGACCAGCCAATGCATGCTATACCTCTCGTCCACAACATGCTTGGCCAAAAACAATCCTAAGGCCCGCATGAAAAAACGCCTGACCAATATCATAATGATATATGCACCAATGAAAGTACTTGTTCATGATCTGGTCAGGAAGCAAGAAGGGTGCGCTCTCCAATTAGACTAAGATAAGAGCTATATCTGATCGTAAGAGCAGCAGTACCACGTTATTCTTCCTGTGACTAATTCCAGTATTGCAAGAAACTTCAACAAGTGCAGACTGCCCAATGTGATCAGTTCAAGAGAGCAAACAGGGATTGCCCTGTGCCGTAAATAGGAATCATTACGTGTCTCAAGAGGTTCTAGATTCGGCCGACGAAAAATTAATATTACAAATGGCCCAATCCCAAATAATGGAAATCAGATGCATCAGTATTCGTCTCCATCGATGAGAAAGTTAACTAAGAGCAGACATCACACGCAACTACAAGCATGCAAACAAGAAAACTTTTCAACTTAAGAACTCATTGCGGTAGAGAAATAAGAAGCTTATGAGGCTGATGTTTTTCAGATTAGATCTTTCTCATTTGCTACAAATATTAATTCACGAATGGACCAAGGACTACAATTTATAAATCGCGAAACATTGGTCCCATTTTTCAGCTACTGAATCCAGGTTGTCTGCCTAGATAATGTGAATGATACGGTGGGAGCGCAAAGAAACATTCGTGAGTGAGCGGCGAACGACGGTTAGAAGCAAAGTACGAAATTGCCTCCCAAGGCTCAAAGGGCGCACAATCGAATTGCGAGACATATTGCGTAGAAGAGGTGCTTGAGCGCTTGATAGCTATAAAACTGCCTACATTCACCCCACTTAAGATGTTTATTTCATGACTTGAAATTCCAGAACGACGTACAGCAGTCTAGTGCAAAAGTCCACTGATCTCCTCATAAAGCCGACTTTTCAAGGTCGACTTTATTAATCCTAAATTCGATGAAATATCTCGAGGAAGAACGTGGTGGACTTTTCGAAATTTTTTTCGTCGATTTCGTCGAAAAAAATAATCATTTCGAAATTTCGTCGAAAAGTATCTGCAGGCGAAACACCGCTGCAACGATAAATGAAGTCGGCAGAATTTCGGGAGGATTTCACGCGTGATGTCGAATTAGTGCTCATAAAAAAGTAGCAATTTTTAATGTAGAAAAAGAGAGGATTTTGCCGACGTTAAGCGAACAAGACCGAACGCATCAACAAGCAGAAAACGAAGAGCCCTAGGAAAATGATGTGAACTGATACGATCAGCGCTTATCAAAATGGAGCAGCTCTCCACAGATGGCCTCTCAAAATGTGCATAGTAACTTCAGAGGTGTTCCAATCAACAAAAGCGAATAACGCCAGAATTTTGGGCTTGCATATATTTCTTTAGGCGAGCGAGGAGTGCCACTGCTTTGGACTCAAATGAGCACTTTTCTTCCGCTGATAGCGAACTCAGGAAAATATCTTCCACAGCATGTGCTAAGTGAGTGGTATTTCCGGCCGGATATGACATCTTAAATAGAACATGCTTTCCGCACTATAAGGTCCTCTTCGATTAGAGATGGTCGAAAGCGCAGCTAGTTCCAGCAGTTTACCTGATGAACAAATAAACAACTGCTCAGTGGCTTCATTGGTCTCAAGCACATCATAATTGTCCGCTGCATGCCATCAAGCCTACCACTGAGAAGCCTGGTCTGTCAACTTCGTACTTCATTCAGACTGATCTCTGATGGAGGAAGCTCATAGTGGTAATTGACGAGCTTCTTCCGGCTATGAGATGACGCTGAAGATAAAGGATTCAGGGCAAATGGTCATGGTGCTGGATGAAATAGTGNTTGAAAGGATTCAGGGCAACTGGTCATGGTGCTGGATGAAATAGTGGATGAAGAAACATAGAGATTTGCTGAAGAGTTCCCTCACTCTACTACTCCTAATAACTGCTGTCTATGTGCTGGATTTGCACTGCGGCGCTGTTTCATTGACCTCTTTTAACAGCTGCTCATTGCTGTTCTACTGATTTGTTCAAACACAGTTCGATGGTGCCATTTAAACCTTCAGAGGCACCCTCACGATTTGTTCGAACTTTCCTCGAAGATCAACTCTCTGAAGCGCCTAAAGCGATTGGATGTGTTACGTAGACCATCAGTTTGATATTTCGGTATGAATTAATATTCCATAGACCTTCATAAGCGCCCTTCGCCTTCTCGACGTAGCAATCGACGCATTTCGGTCATCCACTGCCTTTCAGAATTTGAGAATCTAAACAAGAGAAGAAGCTTTCATGTTTACTGGATGCATTCAAGGCTTATCAAGCACTTGCGATGACTGTTCATCACTTAAGATCACGTTAAACTCTACCCAGCAGCGAGGTCTCAGCATCTCCTTTGCAAAATGCTCTGTTTCACACCATTTCTCACCATCAGGTGCAGCCATCTGAAAGTATTACATCAATGATACCGCAATTCCTATCTCCGGTTGCTTAAGAAACCCAGAAGCACTGAATGATTGTGAACCCGAGTTCGATACATGCACTAATCCGATTTTCACTAACAGTTGTTAGGACTGTCATTTTTTTTCGTCTTTTTTTTGCACGCTATGCAGCTTTAATTGTCATTGCGCATGTTGGTTCATTGAACTTCATTGGGCGTTTTCTTGAACACGCAATCGAGGTACGGCATCTCCGCGTCAGACGTGACATTTATAATTTGGAAACAGTCATAAGGCTTTTCGCTATAATTGCCTTTAAACGATGCCCACTTTCTAGAGCAAGCCGTATTGAAGCACTTTTAGCAATGTGCGTTGATTTGGTTGAATGGCGGTGAATGAAATTGCCTCTTCATGTTGCGAAGGCTTGTCCTCTGTGTCGTTAATTTCAATCCTCGGAATATTGTGCATCCTCACAAAGCCAACGCGTCAACACCCTACAAACTTTACAAGATGAGACCCCATAAAAACACTGAAAACTTTTCTTCGCAAATAATTTCTAATTCGTGGAATTCCCATGCGGAGATTCGCCATAAGAGAACAATATGAGTGAAGCGACATTGCTTATTCAATAGACTAGGCTCACTTTCTTAATTGAACAACACTTGAGAAAGGAAGAGAGAAACCGCATTTCTTAAGGAGGACGGAAGCTAATTGTTTGATCATACTTTATTCCTAAGATTCTCTGTGACTCCGACACCTAATGACTGTGCAACCAAGATGGTCGAAAAAGTTTCATTGAGGAAAACATAGAAATAAACTGTGAGAAAACTCTTGCAAACTTGCGCCGCTGACAAAGAGAGCGTGATTTTGAGGTAACGTCTGCTGTGCTCTCAGTTTTAATTTTCTGAGCAAGTAGGTGGAACGAGTAAAGCCTGCTTTCGACCATGATGGAAAAGAAACGAAGAATTATTCAAGCCAAGCACCATACACCGTTGACTGTTCCAATCACATGTTGGTTACTAAAGAGTTACTGAGGGCCTACCCACCTGTAACATGTTCATCGGAATATATACAGGATGACATACGGTGTGTTCATGCAGTGAATGTACGCTGAATTGGTACACTATAAGGTGGTTACTGACTCTGCGTTCATGAACCAAATTCTTTTGTTCGAAGCAAACCGTATAACACCCATCTCCTCATGCTTAGGGCAGTGCAAGAAGCTATGGACCTTAAGTGCGCTGGACTGTGAAATTTTCAACAGCTTATTGCATTTGTGACCGAATCAGCAAAAATTCTAGCGGAAATATTCGATTATGGCATTTTCGACGTTGACGCTTTATTCGACCGATGTAAGTGGGATGAAATTTCAGAGGAACCAGTAGGACACATTGTGGAAGTTGGTGTGACATGCCATTTCAAATTTCCACCGAGAAGGGCAGCAGCCTACTAAAACAATTGGAAAGCGTTTTAATGTATGCCCCTTCAGAAAGAACCGGTTTCACCAACAATTAACAAAGAAGCGTGTTCGGTCTACATGGGGTGATGTTGGAATGCTTTTGACATGTGCGATTTAGTTGCTAAATTTCGAATGAATATAGACGGTTCCAACAAAGGATAGCATGGTCGAGTGTGGGATCCTCCGGTATAGAAATTCTTTGGTGATGATCAAATTTCATTATCGACGCTTCCCTCGATTACAAGCTAGGCTTGCTGCACGTATATATATATATATATATATATATATATATATATATTCAAAAGACAAACGTTGAGAGGTATAACTTGAATACGGAAGATTTAAGCACGGTCTTGGCATTTCTGGGCATCGGAGAGGTCACACTGCAGCACAGGTCGCAAGCGAGACATCGCAATCAAATCAAGTCATTTCCTCACGCACGTAGACTATTTGGCTTTGATGCCATCGCAGCTAAAGCTTTGTGCAGAAAATAAACAAGGCAAAGAGCTCAAAATCAACCAAGTGCCGATTATTAACACTGGTAGTGAATACATGATGAGATAGCGCACAAACTATCGGCCAATTTTTGAAATCGGAATCAGTTCAGTCACAACCAAACCGTTTATGGCAGTGCAGAATATTGGGGCTGTCGGACGACGCCGGTCCTTTAGGGCAGTGGCGCCCAGAACGGAACAACGTAATTCGTTATCTAGTTGACTATTCGTCAATGGGCTTCTTTTCATATAAATTTTGGCCGTGCGTTCACGAAGTAGCTGTGGTTAGTGATAGCTGAAGCTAGGCTTTTTGAACACGAGCCGTCTCGCTTTCGCTTTCAAAGATGGTTTTAATCTTTTCACGTTGCCAAGGCCCTGAGCTTCTTGTAGGAAACAACTGAGATCTTTCGCAGTAACCTATGTTCCGAATTGCTCACATTTCTAGAGCACTTCTGGCATGGGGATTGCAAGGGCCAAATATGCTATTGGAATATTCAAGCAGTAGCCTTATATAAATTCTCTCACTTTTATAGCGCCTACAGATGCATAACCCATATATTGCCTAGGAGTATTATTATTTAGCCAGAATCCCTGAACTTGGCACCATCACTTATAACATGTGTTTCAGCGTTTAGCCATTCAGAATATTTCAGTGTGTGAGTAGTCTTAGTGTATGCACATTGGTCAACGTTCAGCATATGCATTTCAGAAAGATTTTTGTCGGTCAGAGTACTCGAACCTCACCCCTACAGTCCATATTCGAAGCGCTCAGATTAGGCCAGCTATATTGCGAAGCCTAGTTTTTGCTCTTCACAATGGACAATTGCCACATTTTTGATAGTTCTTTGAGTTTTTCCAAAGTCGGCTGGATATTCACCAGGTCTAGCGCATGAACTTTGTATATTTTAATGGATGTTTCAACTTAGAAAGAATTGCTCGTAGATTTGGACAGATGGTTCAGGTAAAGCGCGAGCGGTGAAGACCTCAAAATCGCCTTTGAACAGCGACAGAAACAGCTAGATAATGTCTTAAAAGAACATTTTCAATAATCGAAAAGGATCCATAAAATCTCTTAAGGTCAGTATAAAGACAGCCAGTATGAAAATTCTTGTAGATTGCAGAATCAATTATAGTGATCGACCACGACGTTATAGTTCTTCCCGGCAAAAAGCCAAATAGCTTCGCAGAAACTAGCTGGTGATATTCGAAGAGCAATAATGTTCTCAGTAACACATCAAATCCCCAGTGTTAAAGGCATATATATGTAATTTCCAGCTCATTCCTGGCACGTTCCACGAAAACAAGAAAATGTTTGTACCCTTCCAACAGCTGCTAGTCACACTGGTTGAGAGGGATTTCTAAAATGTAGCAATCACAGGAAAAGGGCAAATGCCACAATTTTTAGAAAAGAACAGCAGTATTTCCTAAGGGGCTCAGTAAGCCTTATTCAGAGGCTAACATAAATGATGATGTGCGATAGAAAGATGAATAGTGAAATCGCGCGACTTCCGTACACAATGACTGATAGCGGCATATGCTTTCATTGGTTAACGCTAATGTGACAAGCGTTGTTGAGAAAATGGGATTATGAATGAATGCAATGCCGTTGTATCAGCGGACAATGAAATCCTGCAGACTGTATATACCATGCATAATTGGAAATAAAGATGCTGATATGCTCCCTTCCCCATTCCCATCTTTTCATTTCTAAATGACTTCATTATTATCATACGCTTGACTCGAAAAGCAATCACCAATAGCATGTTTATGTATCAGTTGAAAAATCTTATCGTGTTAGTTCCGTTGGGTTTGGCACCCGCTAAAGAGGAGCAATACTCGAATGCATGTGACCATTCTCCAACTTCACAACCCAGGAAGGAGAAAATCTGGCACTTGAATTATGCGATTGGCTACTATTTGCCCATAATTGGCCTCGTCTCAATATGATTCTTAAACAAATAACCGTTGATGTGAACAATTTCAGTAATGTGAAAATGTGTTCAGATTCCATTTGTACAATTTTAGTGAACATTAGATGATACAAATATCGGCCATCTGAGGTTAGATGGTAAATGCAGAAACGCGATAGAATAGCGAAATTAGCTTATGGACATTAAAATGGTGAGGGGATACGAGAATCCGACAAGGATACCCCACTATGTGAATACCTCAGACAGAAAATACACTAAGTTCTCTGTTAAGCACAATCGCCAAAATGTGGCAGAACGCTGCGCATGGGTTGGAAGGCTGTGAGCTATTGCGTGGTGCGAGAATGAAGGAGAAGGCGGCTGGAGAATATCTGGGCATCAACTTAATAACTTTATGCTGTCCGTTTTGTGAAGTTGCGCATCGATGGCCCAAGAATGATAAAGCCGAAGTAACCTTATCAGGAACAAATATTTACGAAGCATCAATTTTCTATCAATTGTACAACAAAACGTTAAAAATGGGCAAGTAGGCGCTTGCATTAAAGTCTTGCTTCCGATCAGTACCATAATATGGCAAAACATTTTCTCCATGCTTTCTCTAAATGGGAAAAAAGGGCACATAGAATGTATGTTTTCAAAGGAGATGATCTTTGCATTTTAGCTGGCCAACAGACTGCTAAGAGACTTTCCTTCGCTTTCAAAGCTGCTTGAAAATTGTATATACATCCGGATGCATGAGCTAATAGCGACAAGGCTTCCCATTAATAAACTTGTTTTCCACAAATTATCACTTCCGGAATTCGATTGGCATCGCTGAAACTTGCGAGAACATCATCGAATATTCAGAACCTCAACAGCTTAGCCTCATATTTCAGCTCCATATTCGAGAGCCATATGAAGCTGTGAATAATCCCTCATTTTACAGAGCTTTGTTTCAGATATGTGGTTGACCACATTAATTTTTTACGAAAGGCACCTGATAACAGAAGTGTCAGAACGATCATTGGAAGCCAAGTCTCTGATCCAGACTCTGTGGCATTGAGATAGTCACAAAGGATTCTTTTCCACCATATTTTTCTCGTTCTTTATACCTTTTATTTCATCCCTCACTAAGAACTGGAAAATACTCATGGTTGTCGGCAAATCACAACTGCTATGTTGCAATATTTAGGCGTATGAGGTGGAAAGAAGTTGATGAGACAGAGACTCGAAGAGACTGTCATGGCAATATATGAATCACTAATGCGACTTCGAAACGACATCGAGGTTCAGTGCTTCAGAGCGACGATAACGGTCGCTGACAGCATATGATCGCTTACAACGAACCTCGCCTCTACCTCGATTTCGTATCGTCATCACTTTACCAAATCATCCAAACAGTACCCAACCGCCTCAGGCAAAACGGAAGCCACCACGAATTGCATAACTTAGAAGCACACAAATTTCTTCCTCAACACTCCTATTTTATCAAGGCTAAGCTGCTCCCGTCAATGGTGATAACTGAACGCAGAAAGAAGTTTACAATTTCTCCATAAAAAATAATCAACCGCAGTTAGCGAGTAACTCATTACAAGAAGAATTGTGAGTCCATCTCTAGTGGAGTTAACCTGGAGTGGCGTCGGCGAATTAGCTGAAACGGAAATGACCACTTTGATGAAATCAGTGAGCGAAAGAAAGTCAACCATCTCGTGGAGAAGCTTCATTAAAGCCGTTTACAAGTTCTTATAGATGTGCATCAAGGCCAGACGGCTTTCGCTGAGGAGAAATCCCCCAAAATTACGTTCCTCTCAGCAACATCGACTGGTCGCTCGACGCACTTAGATGACTACAAGCAGCGGGTGTCTTTACTAGTCTATGTTGAGCACAAAAGTCTACGTGTTCACTAGTGACAGCACAAGTAATTGAATTAAAAGTATGGCTACACTCAAATGCTTCAATGTCTAAAGAATACTTTGATCTGCCACAGGCCTTCATGGACTTTTGCAAAACAGCATTTCCAATGCAAAAGGTCGAGCTTGCTCATATCATTTCTATTTGGCTCTCTGCATCTACACAGCATCAACTCGTGAGCGGGTAATGCTTATGAAGCAACGGGGGGACGCAAATGTGTAAACGCGACAACTCGTCGAATCGAACATAGCCTTCGCTTCGACGCAAGCACTGTTGCTTTTATACGCAAAATTAAATTGCAGTGCTTTGCTAATTCTCTGAAAAGGCTTTGTTTCCTACAGTGGTCCAGCTCAGGATCTCGAATATTCTTACGCGTCATGAGCAATTTTTTGATATCATCTTATTCTTCCGGCTTACTGCTTGGACTTAAATTTGAATACACTTATTTCTTCGCTTCTCGAACAGAAAGGACCTTTCTAGTCTCTGTTTGATTCCTCGCTTCTCGCCCATACACACATCGTTTCGCTCAGCAGCTCAACTTGTTTTAACATCGACATCTGACTTAGGAGTATCGCTCCATTCCCTTGGTTTGCTGGCTAAGAGCGGAAACATTTTTAAACCTTAGAAAACTTGGTCGAAAGAGTGGACGGGTCATTCAAATTGTTACATTGTGGAGTTCAGTTGCTTTAACTCGTGCATTTATGTTTGTAACAGTATTACATGCTCTCAGCTTATTCATTCGGTTTACAAAACGAACTTTTCGATCTGCGGGAAATAGAGCGGAGGTTCCATAAAGCTCTTATGATCCAGGCACATCAGATCATCCTTTGACACTTCCAACTACTGCTGTTAAATCTATAGAATGAATAAACAGAATGCGGCGAACAAACTATCAACCGCTAAGTGTTACTGGCGTTATCTATTTGATGTTCGCAATCTACTGCACTGCACCAGAAACTTTATCCACAGTTGGCGAACTGCTAAAACAATGTTTCGGCTATTCCGCTGTTTCTTCTAAATTTTGTTTTAACCGCGTCATCGACAAATTTGCAACAACAGAAATACTTGTTCAGAGTGCTGGATAGGATATTTACCATGTTCATAAAAAATTGTGTTCATTTATGGAACCCTTCGAATAAGGGAAGTTTTCATAATCTTATGCAGCGTTTCGCATTTTTGAACCGACCGGAGGGGGTGAATTTCAGAGGATGCGACTCATTGTTCAATTGAAAACGAAAAGGGAAACAGAAACAAAAAATGCCACAACTGCGATGTGCCACTGTGGAGGAATAAGTAATTTGATTGGGACACAAGTTTGACTTGAGCAGCAACTATCCTCTGAACATTTTAGAAGTCGACTCCAAACATTTCAAAATTTCTGGACTTCTTGCTTCGGCCTAAATGTACAAAATGCCATCCAACAGAAAGCAAATGGGATGCTCAATGAAATTACCAATGCCCTTTTCAGTCTAGGCTGCAAAGCTTATGGCATAGCTGAAATGCCGCTGCGCTCCTTCTACATATGATCGCTCTGATAAAGCAGTAAGACCATTGTCCTATTTTCTTTGAAGGCGTTCAAAAATTCCGATGTATAACGGCTACAAGTGTGCCCTTCAAGCAAAGTCGCGGCTACCGCTTCAATTTCAATCATAGAGGTGCTAAGAGAAGTTGTTTGGGGGGGGCTGCTTTTCGATCCATTGCTGTTTCATGCGTCTGTTGGCGTTCTCATATATATTAAAGTAGTTTCAGAAAGTGCAGTGCTTCGATGCGGTTGCTCGAGAAAAAAGCTTTTCTCTAATCGCCCTTTAGGACAGGTGCGTTGCTTCTGATTGCATTTTTATCCCTGGTCATTCACGCGCATTGCTTTAAAAATGTCGCACTTCAAGGGGGAGGGGGAGGAGGGGGGGGGGGGACGGGAGGAAGGTAGGAGAAAGAAGCGTGCGGCCTACAATCTTTCTGAAGAAGGCAAAGAACACGGGAGGAAGGTAGGAGAAAGAAGCGTGCGGCCTACAATCTTTCTGAAGAAGGCAAAGAACATCCTGCAGTGGATAGCTAAATGAACCAAAGCAGGTTTCAGACTGGTCGCAAACCTAGCAGAAAGCAAACTGAAGAAACTGTAGTAGACCAATGAACCTTCAACAGAAAATAGAACCCAACAGTAATTAGGGTTGTTTTGCGCTTTCTGTGTGAACATGTATGATTTCATCTTTACCGATGTCAAAACTTGTTTGCAAAGCTTTCTGAGCAAGCGTCATAGCTAAAAGATCCAAGCGTCTCACTTGTCCCAATTTTTTTCCAAGCCCCTCCTCGCCTGCAGTGTTTTTAAGTTTGATGGACTATGTGTGCATTTTTAGGATTTTAGCTTGTTCACTCCTTTTTATGATTTCGTGAAATCGCGAGGAGGACAACGGGCCTAATATGCACTATTATGATTCCCCTCAGCAGAACAACCGATTTCACACGTTCCTAACAAATTTTCGCCTGAAAATTCGATTCCTGGGAAGGTGTAGTTTTTATGGCGTTGTGAAATGCTTGTACGGAGATGACTTATGGAAACCGCATAGGTCTGTAGTTGGCATGATTTTTGACCGATAGCCATCTTGCTTGTGGAGCAACCTTTTACTTCACATCTTCAAGTTTTCTCAGTTGAACGACTCATTGTTTCCATTTTTCAAACCTTATTGACAGCTGCGTGGGCTTCTAATAGAGAAAGATAAAAACTGAACAAATTTTAGAAGTCAGCGATCACTGAGTAGCTGAGATGACTAAGAAAGAAAGCTCTTCACTATCCGTGTCACGTCTTTGGCATCACTGGAGACGCGGTCCAGGTAATACACGAAGACCTTTTGTTCTTGTCGATAGTAAACATGATGTGGAATGCAAAGCAACAACGGACGATGACAAATGGGGTCTTTTGAGGAATAATGGACAACACCTCCCATGGGATAAAGCGCAATAATATTCCTAAATGAAACGCGCTTGTTGTACTCTCGAATGTGATTGCTTCCGTTTGCAGTGCTGAATCCAGGCGACTTGTGCATATAGCCATGTGGCAGTACCACAATATTTGAACCCTTGAAAGAAAATAATTTCCACCCTATTTATTGGTATCGATGAAATCCGTCCGTGCAATATACATGTTAATATTGAAGATAAGTCACTTCAGAATAATAATCAGCGTTAACGGAGTTTATATAGTTCTACGCGAAAACTTCTGTGTTTAAAGGATGTAACATGCGAATTTTATGTCGTCTAAATGTAGGTAACTCTTCAAGAAAATAATTTGTCCATCTGGATTTCATCGCTAGACTTAATTGCCACCTCCTTCCACGAATACGGTTGCCTAATATGCACTAGTAGCATTGCAAGATTTTTTGAGAAAGCACACTGCCATCATGATGGTGTTGACATCTTGCTTCTGCCACTCTTGTTTTTTCATGGCTCTACACCATGTCTAATTCTGCTACCTGTCCAAAATTTGTCAGGTGCGATGACGACTGCAGGCATGAATTCGAGCGAACAAGCGGATCGGCATTTCTCCAATGAATTCAGTTGCCCTTCTACAAGCTGCTATCGCTAAGGCTTACTGCAAGTGCGCGAAGAAATTTGCGACCGTGTTTAGTGAGGTTGCTAGAAATAGATCTGACAGTGGATTCTTGCGACTAATCAAAACTATCGCAATGCAGCAACAAACCGATGTTCGTCTTTTCAGCGACGTTTCTGCGCAAAGCGCTTTCCGAAGAAAGTTGCGACATCATAGTTTGCAGAGGGTAACGAGCTTTTCACTCAAACTTTTCGTTGTTTCTCTCTTTTTTGCTTTCATCTTCCTGCTCTCGAGCTTTGCATACGTATAGAATATAAAGGATTAAACGCTATACCTAGCGGATGAAACTGGGGATCAGCATTGCATTCACGTGCTAGACTGCTCTGAAAGAAAAAATTTGCGAATGGCTTTAGGCATATAAAAAGGGCGCATTATGCTGAAGTTTGAAATTTCGGTCCGAAGGCTGTTAGGCTAGTTAGTTTTTTTTGAAAAAATTTCAACGTTGTTTCATTAAAATAATGATGTTGTATCCTAGAAGTAGATGGCTGAGAGAGAACGGCCACCTCGACAATTTAGACGATGAGTCACTAGAATTTTAGAGACCGAGGAAAAGGTCGTTAAATTTTCTTCGAAAAGCTATTTTATGGAGCAATGTTCCCGCACACTCTTGATCACAGCGTTGTTAAACATAGGGCATTTATCACCGTAGGACCAGCTGCGCATCTGGCCGCTGAAAGTTCCAAAGTAGGAGGAAGATGCGATTGGTTCCTTCAACTGAACAAATTTTCATATAATCTATTGGCTCCTGCTGCACAGTATTACGAGTGGCCTGTACCGGAGGGCTGTTTACCTCATCTTTGCGCACCTTCAGCCTAATTAACGAATTGTTCATTATGAATGTTGTTTGCTTCACATTGTTTCCAGTTACTCGCTTCGTTGCTTCTCTGATTCAGCTGCTTCAGGCATTTTTTCTCATCTGGTTATTCCATCCAACTGCAGGTCGGCCTCTACCTTGCCAATCCGTCGTTCGTTTTGCCTGGCCGTTTTTTTTTCGGCCATGAATTTTCTTGCAGCATCGCATAATTTCCTGATTCTGGCCT
This sequence comes from Toxascaris leonina, assembly GCA_022844705.1. Lineage (NCBI taxonomy): Eukaryota > Metazoa > Nematoda > Chromadorea > Rhabditida > Ascarididae > Toxascaris > Toxascaris leonina. The sequence continues at coordinate 148,991 of JAARMF010000061.1, forward strand.
CCGACGGTGAGCCCTTCACTTTAGCGGTCGTTTGAACCACTCATCGACTTCCCTGTTATCGATTCGATTGGTGTACCAATAGGCGAGGAAGCGCAATTTCCGTCAACGCTTACCATGAGTGAAGTAAGGTGCCTCTAACGGTGCGCTTAAGTGATGAGACAAGATTTCCTAGGGATACCTTTTTGTGCTCCTAAGCAGTAAATTTTCTATTAGCAGAGATACTCGCAAAAAGCTGCTGGGTGATTTAATCCTATAATTGCGGAGAAAGAATGGATTTTGCAGTCTGCTTGCAAAGTTGCATGAAAGTGGCATCTAGTCGTGTTCACACCAACGTTCCCATCAACTGCATACTCTCTGCAAATTTTGCTCTCAGCTGAATTTTGTCAACGAAATAAACGTTTCGCCTGTTAAGCGGCAGAAGTGAACAGGAAGCTTTCCAACTATCCTCACATGAAAATCACTTATGCGCGCTGCAGAACAATCAAGCCTCGAGCAAAAGCAATTGTCACTAAGTGCGATCGCATAGCGGTTTTGAAGATGGAGAGCACCGAACGTTCGAATGTGATTTTGCTGAAATATAACAAACTATTTTCTGCATCAGAACAGCAGATTGAGCATCATATGAACATAAGGGAAGAAATTGTACTTGGCTCGTCTACAACAATGCAATTTCCTTCGAATAGGCAGTCATCGCAATGTTTCAAAATCCCCTCTGACAGCGTCATCCGGTGTGCAGCATTTGGTATTCCAGCACGGATGTGCATCGAATTGGCGCTGTTTCTTCATCAAAATAACGCCAACCACGTCTTCAGAAAGGAGCTCTTAAATATTTAGTGCCATGTGATAAAAGCGCATCTCAAAACGCCATAAATGAGAAAAGGTTGGAATTGGAAGGAAGAGATAATCAGCGCTAAGGTGAGGACATTCGGCTGTGTGATTGAAACAGACGTCGCAAGTTAACACGATGATAGCCTCTGAATATGATTAATGAATAAGCAAAGCGATAGACACGTAAACATTAGAACGAATCGTATTCTCAAAATATCTAATCTCGTAGTCTGCAAGAAGAAGAGTTTGAGTCAGCCGAAAGTTATTCATTGGGAAGGGGAATTACAGAGTAAAGGCAATGAGGAAATAAGTAAACAATAATTTATCAGGCAGAGTGCAGATACGTAGCAAACGAAGAACGCCGCACTTCTGCGTGAGACTGCTCGACTTTTTCTGAGCACATTTCATGGCTGCACCTCACTGGGGAATATCAGCTAGAGTGTATTTGCAAATCTAGCATCAAACCAGGGACTTTGTTATAAACGGACACTTTTTTCATCCAACTATTCGCATATCGTAGACAGAAAACGTCAGCAACCAGATTTCTGATTTTTCATAGGCTCTATATTGCGTATTCCCAGTGCAGTCTGTCACAACGCATTGTGGAGTTGCTATCATTAGCGCCATATTATTTGGAGTGCAATGAGAGAAAATGTGGTGAAGTTCGACCAACGGACCGAATTCTTCAACCTTTGCGATTCTATTTTCTCGGAAGATTTCCATCGGTGAATCGGCGATTCCAGCTGCACATATAGTCGGACATTGTTGAAACTATCATGTTGGAAAATTGGTGAAGTAGGAGGTAATAAGCATAATAATGTGTGTATATAATAAGTTCAGTGATGGATGCATTATTCTTAAGGATTGACGAAAAGAACATCTTCTAAAGCTAAAAACAACAAAATTTGGCAAAATATCCGTCGTCATTCATGACCGAGTGCTCCTAGTGGCTACAATATTTCACACGCATATGGAACTTCCTCTTGATTCATAGCAGTTATCAAAAATATCCTTTTGTTATATTCTCAGTCATCGCAGATATGTCTGTGGAAAAAGATGCCGATTTTAGCGTCGTACGCTCTAATATGGTTCAAAGTAAAGAGGGCTTTCAATCACACATTGCCTTCATTGACATTTCACAGCCGTTTAGAACATGTAACATAGATACATGAAATTATGCTGAAAGGCAGCAATGGAGGCAACGAAACGCAAATTGATGTCGATCACTTACCGATACTGAGACAATTTCACTGATTAACTTAGAATCCACCCAACAAACTGGAATAAAGAGCTATATTTTTATTGGAGATTCCAATAATAGTCTATTATTTTTATTAGACATTCCAATAATAGCCAATGTGCCATAATGCCTTATTCTCTCAGTACCAAATGTACTGGCGAAGAATCAACGTTCGTGGCATCAGAACAATGCCGACGAGGTGGAAAGTGGCATTATTATCGCATTCGCAAATTTTTCCGGAAGCATACGAAGAAGCTGCTTTATCCATGAAAATGCCTTGTCTACGCACTCATATGGATGAATAAAATTTGTAGAAATCACTGACAACAGCCATGGAATTTGAGAGCGTTGTGTGCGCATTTGTATTTCACTGACTAGATACTTTCGCATAATTTACTTTTATTTGCCTATTTGCATGGATGTGCATAAAGACTGTAAGAGCCACAATGAACTTGCTTATGTGTATTAAGAGAATGACCTATTGCTTCCACCAACAAACTAAATGGGCTCCACCACCAGTCGCTTGCAGCCCAACAACAATTTGTCTGGTTCAGAAGACATTAATTTCGCCCATCAAATTTGGCACTTTGTTTACTATAAGTATCTTCCATGGTATTGCTGCAAGTGTTGCCCTCAAGAAGAAACGGCAAAGAATAGTTGCGTATTTTTGACATGCCGTCAATTGCCCTTAAATTTAGCTTGCCGGGTCTCATTTCTAGAAATATTGATGCTTGATGTTATCAGCTGCTGTATCTGGATTGTTCGTGCATCTTTCTAATGTCATCCACTCACTGCACCATTTCACCAAATAACTTTTTTTTGAGCCGAACATCATCCGCCCACTTCATATTCACATTCTCTGTTATGAAATAACAAGCTTTTTTCCCACCGCGTTCCCTCTGATCGTGACTTCATTGTCATGTCCACTATGAATTATAAAAACAAACCGCTCAATAACGTCACAGAAGATTGCAATTTAAAAAATGTATTAATGCATCAGCGGCTGACTTTCAAATCTGCCTATTCCACAGAACAATTCATTGCTACAAAATCTCATTTAGGGACATTTCGCATATCACGAATTGCAAAGAAGCGTTTCGTTACCATCGGTTTTCCGACTAATGGATTCTGTCGCTTGAACGATCATATCGCATACTATTCCATGGAATTTCCCACAGTTTGTGATTCCATCAACATGCAGCAATAATTGTTTCTAATTTTACATTCGTTGTCACTCGTCTGTTTTTAAGATACAATGAGTTCATTCTTTTCACCATATTTTAAGGTCGATTTGTCTGAAAATGCTGCAACAAGCAAACTATAGAAAATTTATTGTTGACGAACACAAATAAAGATCACAAAAAAATTCCATGATGCGCTGATGACGAATTTCAGAGTTGACGAAGAAACTATTCCGAAGGAACAATCACCCGCGCTTATCAATCGAATCGACGTCGCATATTGATAGCTGCTTATGCAAAAGCGAACGGTGAACGTTTAGCAAACGCAAAAGCAGCTCGTGCAAACCTCGCGAAACGTTCGTCATCAATCGACGGATCTTCGAATGCAAATTGCACTAAAAGTATTGAAAATATGAATTTATTAAATCAACTCATATGTGATATTCTTCTGCAGAAATCATTGCAGATCTCTCACAAATTCTCGAGGCTATATGCTGGTTTCGTTTCCTTTTTTTCCTAAGAGGTTTTATTAGCTGTCGAGACTTTTATTGGCCCTTGTTATTTTGGAATAAATCGTTGTATGCATTCAGGCAATGACTCGAATACTATACGTTGTTAGTCACATTGATGCAAATAAAGGACGCAGTTGACATAGCAATATTAATGAGGGTACTATACCGAGACGCTAATTCGAAAGAATACTAAAATGGAACTTCAACGCAATCTTCAAACCTTGCCAACTTGTATAAAGCTAAAAGAGTTGAGTAGTTAAGTAGTTGAGTAGCAGAAGAGTTAGTATCATTAACTCAGCTCCCAAGAACGAACTTCAGAATGAATTTTGTGATCCATCATCTTCTCTTTTCATCTATATTTCAAAAATCGATATCGTCTAGTAGTCTGCTTTTTATTACTTTGCATCAAATAAATTTTTTGAGGACAAAGTCGCATCACTTTCAGAGCAGCAGTGCGGTATAGCATCTAGTATTAGCGCTGAGAAAACATGCAACGAAACATGCGAGAAAATGCTTATCTGTCTTCATTCTCATTCTTGGCTTCATAATGATGAAAGTATCTTTTGGCCTCTTATTACTAAATAAACACAGCAACGCATAATCGAGCTTAATGAAGGCAGAGCGATGAGGCTTCATGCTGAAGAATATATTCAACCGATGTTTACTGATCTCCTTCGCCATATGACCTTCGATGCCAAAGCCATTTAGTTTCCTCCATTGGCCACCAATTCTGTACGGATCAGCAACACCAGCTTTTTACAATTCTGTTGTACAAGGCAAGGAATGGCTTCATTCTTACACGCTGCATCTCGCCACATGTGTTTTTTGCTTCATAGTAAGCTCCTTATGTCTAACTTTTGCTCAGTGCGAGTGAAAGTGAGGGAACATTGAAGGTTATTTTATCTTCGTACTTCATGGTAATGCGAAGGGAACCTCTAAAACATCTGCAAACAAGTGAATGGATCCGAAAATTGTCTTGCTGTACTCCTTAACGTATCAACGCTTAGAAGTAATTCTTAAAGTTTCTTCGCTTCACCCATTTACAAATCGCCTTGGTTTATTCCCCTGCAAAGAAACTTCGTTGCTTGACTGCTTCCCCATGTGCGACGCCCACACTTGAATTCACTGTACTGGATAAAACCCCTGACCATTTTTGTTTGCCTCTAGAAATCCGTGAACGAAGAGTCTTCGCGTCAAACTGCTGCATCAAGGCGTTGACATTTTATTTAAGACGCCAATTCCAAACGACATGTGGGATTTGTTAAAGAAGTGAAATATTAATGGTAACCACTCCCCCACCATCCTCCCCTTTCGCCACGTCGACCTAGCTCTCCAAAAGAAGCAGTATATAACCCTCTTACGAAGAAATCTTTTTTTGTCGCTTAGCCACATGCCCAAAAACTCTCCACATGAAGATTCTATCTTATTATAACGCGTGAAAAGCAGATAGATTTAAAAACAGCTCAGTAGAAAAAGGGCATTTAATCACCACGAGAATTGACTTTGCCAGGCGAAAATTTGGTTCTCTGAATCCAGTTTCTTTTCCTTGGAAAAACATTCCACTGGAGATATGCACATCATTTTATATTCTATGATGTGTCTAGCTTTCATATGATGATCCTCATCAGTTTCATTCGAGACAATGAGACGTGAAAATACCATCAGCAATTGGTTATTGAAGAATAGAGAAAACGATTGAGCCGTGTTGGCGCCACATCCACAGAACTTAGTTATAGCACAGTTTTCAAATCATTGATGCCTTTACGCTCAGCTGTTATTGGATGGATAGCATAAAGGAAAAGGCAGAACTTACTTTCACGTTTTGCGAAAGGCGCTCGTTTGGCGAATGCAAATGAGAGTTCATTCTGCTGCCCGCTGGCATGCCTGGCAAAGCGGCCGGCCTTCTTGGGTCCGAATGCGAAGCTGCCTGTAACATAGTCATGATGAAGTGAAGGACCTCTGTTGTTTCGGAAAAGATATGGAGGCTACTCAAGCAAAGATCATGGTGACCTGCACGGGTTCAGACGCAGTGGACTAAGCCGCTCAAGTGAATGTGAATGTCTTCTTTTTGTGTGTTTTTGCAAGCTTGCCTTAACAAACCGCATTAGGGCTGCATTGCGGCGGCGGGTATGTATTTGTATGCCTGCTAGCCAATTCAATGTGAATCAGCAACGTCGGAATTAAAAGCTTTGCTGAGCGTGATGCATCCGGGAGAGGTCTTCTATGCACCAGCCTATCCACTTCGAAGAAAAAGGTAGTCATCCAAAGATATTGCGAAATTTTGATGCATTTTACAACGGTCGGATTCTCATATCATACCACTGAGACCATTGGAAGGAAATCCTTTTAAAGAAGATTTTTGGGGTCGACACGATCGGTTGAAATAGAGGCATTCCTCACAATACTTTTACTTTCCGTTTGTGGCTTGTGGAAATGAGTGGAATGTCAGCTAGATACAAATATGCACATAGGCACAGATAGTGCTTCACCGACCTCTCTCAGTTCGATTGTATAGAGTGTTCCCTTCTACCTGCTGCAGTTACAGGTGGAGTAGGCAATGCTGAAGGGCTTCACCCTTGCTTCTCAATCAACTGCAACATGCAAAGCACAACCTACACAAAAAGCAAACTATTCACTAGCACTGTTTGCGTAAACCTCACAATGTTGATCTCTCATTCATATGCAGAATAAATCAGGATTACTTGAGGCAGAGAGAACGAAGAATATTTTGCTAAATGAGAGGATTGCAACGTATCAAAATATTTATTAGAGAGACAGAGAAGGAGAAGGAGACTTCTCTGTAAGAGTAGTGGTGACGGTGTAAATCTATAAACAACATGATGACATGCAAGAATGCAAATCTTATTTGGAGTGTGCAAAACAAAAACGATCCGCACATAACTATAGTTAAAATTTATGTGCATCATTTGAGAGAACTGAGAGCAGCAAGCAGCTGCGAAATATTTTTTTAAATTGGATCTATTAAAATTGCATTCTGAGAGAATTCTTCTGAAATAATTCGTTTTCTTTTTGAAAAAATATTTCACTTTGCATTTATTCATCAAAGTTATTTTCTACAACTGTATGCCAATGCAGAGAGGTGAGAGTAATGCGAAGAAAGAGGCATAACTGACTCAATCCATCTTATTTCGAACGGTTTTTTAACCGCAATAAATATACTCTTTAAAGAAGAGAGAAGAAGTTCGAATGAACCAACTTTCGTGATCGCGTTTCATGAGTTCATACGGCTGATCACCGAGTGCGAACACTGAAAACGGCCAGATCTTACACAATATTTCACAGGCCTCAAAAAAGCGCAGAGTTGATCATGGCTTTCTTGAAGGCATCTTCTTCCACTTTTTTCAACCCCGTTAAATATTTGCTGCGGACGAAGATATAACTAGTAGAAAGCGACCGATAAATCTGGAATTCCTCAACGAAAATCTGCTTCGAAATTTCTATTAAATTGTGCACAGAGAAATAAAGACCATGAAGAACTGAGCGAAATCATTTCTTACTTACATGTCATAAAAAGTTTTGCACTAGCCCATGTTGCATTGATGGGATGAGCAATTTGGGAGCAAAAGAATACGAGGAAGTGAATTCCGCACAAATGGAGAATCGAAGGGAGGAGGGGTGAAAAGGTAAAAGGGGACAGATTATTGACTTGTATGGTATTTGTTCTATCACTTCAATATTGGTTTTCGGTCCTGCCCTGCTAGTCGATCGACAAAGCTGCTTCACTGTAGTTGTGCACTGAACAGAATCTCCCTGAATGTAGAATTTAATTTGCCCCATATCATCACTGATGCAAATGACGACTTGTCTTTTTTATTATTCGCCTATAGATTCGACGAAATTATCCGTAATCTATCGTTTTCAGGGCATGTAACACAGGTATTCACTCGTTCTGTAGGTCTAAATCTCTATAGTGCCAAACTATGACATCCTATTGCGTTTTACGCGCGAAGTCTTTGCATGACGCTTCAAATGCACTTCACAGTGCGATCCTTTAACAAATCAAGGCATTAGCATTGCTGGTTGAAATGCAGTCATGCGTGAAAATTTTTTGTTATGCTGAAGCGCAATTTTCACTGCGGACAATGAACGCTTTTATAAAGAAATCTGTAACATACTTCTCGCAAAATTTCCCTGGCCGACTTTTTCGGTGTTCAGAGCGAATGCTGAAAAGAACTTGTTGATATCGCCGAACGTCGAATCAAAATTATGCAGCCGTGATAAGTTCTCTATGAAATGACAGAAGCAGTGGGAGCGATGAGTTGCTCATCTCAAATTGTTATTGCTGCTTCCGTTTCAGTATCTCCAACTGTCCCTTCCCGTTGAATATGTTTACGCGAAATATTTAATTTCAATTGTTGCATTCCATTCACTAGTGTCTTCCCTTACAAATCTGATCGTTCTATGACCACGTGAAAGGTTTGAATGGAGGTAAAGTCGCTCCCTCATATTCGGCAGGAAATTCCATGCTTTCGTGAGCGAAGAAATTTCGACGGTTTACTAAGCTTTTTGGCAGCTGATTTCACTTCCCTTTCAGAGAAGGGTATAACCGAAATGAGTCCGCTGGCAATGCTTGGTTCAATGCAAACGAATAAATAATTTTACTATGGAGCGCAATGCCGAAAGAATGATGAAATATTTCGGATCGATTTTGGCTTATTCCGATAATTCATTTTTGCAATGGATATAAATGAAAACTCAGTGGAATCAAAACATAAGCTGAATATGAAAAGAACTCTACGCCGTTTTTTTTAATTGTGACACCGAAATAGCGGCCTCTGACAATATTTCATTCTGTTCTCAACCTCTTTTATATGGANAAATTGTGACACCGAAATAGCGGCTCTGACAATATTTCACTCTGTTCTCAACCTCTTTTATATGGAGAAACATGAAGGAATAAGCAATTTCAGAACAAAAAATGAGCTAAATCTGTATGCAAAAAAAAAGTTTTTTTTCTTGCGTCTGCTCATTTCAGTCACAGAAAATTGGATATTGAAGAGTGAACTGGCAATATTTGGACGCATTAGCGCACAAAAATATATCTCGAAATATAAAGGGAATTTTATCTCCAAAAAAATATGAAAACTGAACGGGCAGCACAGAGCATCATAAGAAAGTTTTTCTTTTCACAGAAAATAAATGTGCTCAAGTTTCTATTAATTTAATGGCTACTTCTTTTGCAAAAAAAATATGTTAAATATCGCAGTGGCAATGCTGAATTTTGGCGGAAACCATTTCCTTCGTTTTTATCTTCTTATATCCTTCCGGAATAATTAACAATGACAGAATATGCGAACTGCTAAGGAACGTTCATTTCAGTTGCCTTCTCCTTTGACCATCATTTCAGTGTTCTCCTAGCTGTGTTTTGCCATTCACAACATCTTATTTATGCTAGAAGTCAAATAACGCAAACACTGGTTCATGGCTCAAAATTCATGGTTTTTAGAGAAACTGTTTTGTGAATCTTTCAGTTTATAACGATGCGTCGAATAGTTCACTAGTCGTTCTCACTTGGTTATATGAGTGAATACAAACTGACTAAGCATAAAGTTTCATACTTCTTCCGTCAGGTTCCCCGATCGTCAAGGCAAAAATGGTCGTTGAAGCAAGCGTGAAAAACACGAGATGTGCTGCGACAGTGTTCATTTCTTATCCTGAAAATAAACTCTGTAGTAAATGATCAAAGCTGATGGAAACATACCTTGTTAAGCATTAATATGGCATCATTCCGTCTTGCCATTCGCAGCATGAACTCTAAATTCGAGTAAAAATCATGACGCGATGCTTGAAGTATCGTGTTGAGTAAGTCATATAATTACGCCGATTATGGTCATTTCACAACCGTTGTTCAGGGACTTCGAATTGTGCGATTGCACCGAACTTTCAAAACAATTGAGCCAAGGTCACTTATTCCCCATTCAAATCAACGCGGTGAGGGTTTTACTCAGTTTAAAGGAATAAACACAACAAGGTGGTCGCTTCTTTCATCTGTTCCTCTGCAAAACGCATATTTCTTCATTATTACCCGCTTCAAGTTGAGCTTGAGAAGCAAATGTTAAAAGAGAGCTTACATAATAGTGCGATTCAATTCACATGAAATAAAGCTATTCGTTATTGCACATTTCTAGTGCTATATTTAAGACAATCTAAATACGGCTCCTATGCTCTTTAATTGTCCACCACAAGTGATCGCTTTGCTTCTGCAAAGGCGTAAGGGAGAGCTCCGAAATCGCTAAACAAGCAGAAACGATGGAAGGCAAATTCGGATCAGTAGAGCCGTTGGATCGCTTAAATAGGAGCTTGAGACTGCGACAGCAACTGCGCAGTGTTTCCTTCCTAAGGGTCAGCTATTTTGGATGCCGATGGCGAAACGGAGGAAGTGGTGGCGGTTGTCGTTTTATGCGATGAGTCGATGCGTTTTCCTGTGTTTCGATGACGAACTTCGCGTGACACTCCCATTCGTCCCTTAAAAATGAGTATCATTTCATTAAACAACATTAAATCGTTGCTTTCATTCTTAATGATGCCTACAAATGACTATGCCAAATGCTCCATTCCCTCGGAGCGCTGCCCATTCATTCCACTCGTTTAATGGCCATGCGCAGATCATAGATGCAGTGAACAAATGCCGTATTCAAAATGACAAGTCTGTTGTCCTCCTCTCTGGTGAGCAACTTTAAGGTGTTCTGCCTCTGATCCCTTTATTCGAGTAAAGAGATTTCAGTAAAGTAAATGACAAAATGCTTTCTTGTTTAGCTTGTTGATTGATTCAACAAAAATGTGCTGCGATGACAAAGTCACGTGTCATATTTTTCGAATATTTTGCATGAATTATAAGAACACTTCAGCAAAGTATCGCCAAATGTTTCAGCAACCCCGAGTTTACTTGCCAACCACAGCGACGTGCATTTTTACTCCAGAAAAAAAAACAGATTAGCTTTTATGCAAAAAAAGAAAAATACATTTTACTAAAAATAGCTGTCCAGGATTCAATTCAACAAACCCAATTCACCCAGTATTTCAAAATCTCCTTGCAAGTTTCCTTTAAAAAATTCTTTTGCTGTGTCGATGAGAACTTTCATGCAAATACTTGCTCACACATACAACTGAAGAGGAAACAGTACTTTGGAGAAGAACTATGATCAAATTAAGCTTCATGAAAGCTTTCGGCAGCATCCAATATCATTCGTTAACTGATCAAGCCTGATCAGTTCTCACTGAAAACGAGGGAAGCGAAGACAGTGACTGAAATATCGGCTTTCATTCTATTTCATTTTCACTTATTAGCACAAACTGTAGCGATGTTGCGTGAAATGTTTCAGATTGCCTCAATCAAAATTTATCGTTTTCGCGTTCAAAGCATTCTTTGGAGGTGGTTCTTGAGGTGAATGCTTTTCTTAAGCAACAGATATTAAGTGGAATCTTCCTTGGTCGAGCAGTGCAGCAACATTCCTAGTGGAAGATGATCGATTTGAGTAAATAACATAATGGATATCGACTCTTATAAAGACTCAATCAGCAGCAAAGAGGCATTTTTGGCTCATGCTAAGCAACGGTAGAGTCATGGCTATGAGCGTTATATGCGGCAAGTCAATGTGTCCGAAGGATGAAGATGTGCGTAAATGAGTTGTCGTAAAATCATTCAGATGCCACATAACTGAATTAGTCCGTTTCCAACAAGGCGATAGTCAACTTTTACCAAATTAACACAACACTTCTGACCATTCTAATTGAAATTCGAAAACACTGAAAGATGCGAAATGCAGCACGTTTGTGTTATTTCACTGAAAGGGACCCGACCTTCTGCTGAGCTCTAAAATGAACAAGTACTTGGGAGGAATGATACACCCGCAACATGTATTCCCTATGGGACATTGCGATCTCGAAAGTTATTCTATGGAATAAATTGTTAACAATGACTTTTTACCGTAGAACTTCCTTTCAAAATTGATTCTCCTGTCGTCATAAAGGAGTCGATCTACGAGACAATGAATGCCTCTTTGCTCGTCAAAGGCCAATTTCGAGCTTCGAGTGGAAAACATCAGCAACTAAAAATTGAAATCGCCTTAGCTTATTAATATATTATAACTTTAATTTGTAGCCAACTTGGGCAGAACGAACCCATTGCTCGTTCCTTCTCTTCAAGCAGGCTCGATGATTACTAGGGATCCCGCTTATAGTTCAGACTTCGCGTTCACTTCGGCCCTGAAAGAACCGGCAGCAAATAGACGAAATCCTTTGGTGTATATTTATATAGTCCACTACACAACTGTTGTTGTTATTCTAAGCAAAATGCATTTTTGAACTGGTTGGTGTGTTCATCTTGCATTTAGTTAGCTATCGCCCTCTCTAAAGTAATAACGACATTGCGAAGGCTGAAAACAATTTTTTGCTTCGTGTTGTGGGCAATGCAAACTCCCTTGGCAACGCAACTTTCATTCATTGTTGTTAAGCCAATGCAATTGCCACAGATGGGGTGCGCATCTATAACGCTTGCCTATCACTGCACTGAGTTTGGGCGTTAATGAGACGTTTGCAACAACATGTCTTGAAAATCCAAAATTTCAGCAATAATTGCGTTGCATTATGATCACGTGCACACAACTGCTAGTAATTCAGTGGCTTCCTTCTCCAATGATCGTATGGGACATGAGGATGGATAGAGATCATTTGCGCTAGTTCCTGCTCAGATGAAGTCACGGACGAAATCTTTGTGGTAGTAGATAGCACCGAGAATTTAAAATTTTAATAAAATGCTACGAATACCGATGCAACCACCCATGCATGATAAGATATTATAGAAAGGCTCTGCGGTAGCCGTAACTGCTTATTTCTTGCAAAAAGCATCAGAAAGTACAACAATAGCACTTTACCCGTTCTTTTTTCCTTCATAACTGTGTCACGATTTTTGGTAGAACACGGCTTTGTACTGAGAGTACAATTGAAGAGGTGTTCTCTGCATTCAACGGATAAGTGGTAATCATAGCACTGAAGATGAATTTGACGTACGTGGTGGACAAAAGTGGAGAAAGAATCATTATTTTTGTATTGGTGTTCTATTTTCTACAGCAAAGGAAAGCAAGTTATTCGCCAACAAAATAACTTTCGCATTATTCGGCTCGAGTTCGCCGATTATTCTAAGTTCGAAATGTTTCGGCAGTTTCCGGACAATAAATATTTCAGAACAACCGAACGGCCCATAAATCTTCTTATTTTTCGTTGAAGAAGGTTTTTCGCCTCAATAGAACCGAAGAAAATCCTGTGCCCATTTGTGCAGCCCCAGGAAGTCGATAAAACGGCTGACTGTGGAAAAAAACGGATAGCGCATTTACGATCATTGCGCATGCATAGTGTCGACATTGCTTTCATGCAGTACTGATTCGTCCTCATCGCACAGAATTGCAAAGACTTTTCAATGCAAATTATCCTTTCAACGAGATAAACGAATCAACGAAAATTTGAGCAAAGGCATATGAAAGTTATTACAGCACGATGTGCCTATTGTCTAATTAAGCAATAGTCTTATGAATTGCGACTACATAAAAATTATACGCAATGGTGCACACATAATTTGGTTCGTTTGGATGAGTGCACACATAATTTGGTTCGTTTGGATGACTCGGAAATCTTCTGCAAGAAATTTTTGCTTCTTGCATAACCGTGGTGAGGTGAAAGCCATCCCTGTTCTCCTGTGAGAAAGTGCTTAAGTGTTGTAGGAAACATTCAGCTGCCATGGCTTCCTTCGAAGCAGAAACCGTGAGCATACCAGACTGCCGTTGCTTGAGTTTCGATAGCTCCTCACTTGCAACAGACATACTCACATACCAAAAGATATAGGCAACTGCGCCTCTAATGCAGTACACTTCTTCGATACAATCAAATGTATCCTGCTTGGTGGGCAAACTGATGATTGCATGTGCTGATAACAGTTTTTTATGCGTCGAACAAAATGGGTTATCATGACGTCATTTCGTGTGACTGTATGCTCGAGTCTGTTTGGTCAACAGTTTAAGCTCGCTAAGAAAAGCAATGGCGATGAAATTTGCTGACATAGTTTACTAAGAAATCACCTCACAAGCACAATTTTATTCTGGTACATAAGTTTCGCATGGGTTTGTGACAACAGAAGTGCCAAAGAATAAAAATCTGCAAGGTAGTTATTCTTCTGCAACATTCAGCACAGAGGAGAATTCATCGTTCAAGGTCAGCGAAGCACGTGCGCCGCGTAAGAAAAATCATATGAAGACATGTTTGTGGCGTCTCCTTTTGAAAAATGTGCCGACGGTTGGTTCGGTGTGGAGAATTCTAAGAACACATACACTTCAACATTCCTGACACGCATTCTCACTTATGACTTTTGCATCTGCAGTTTGCAAAAAAAGAGCAAAAAAGGTCATATCGCCTTTCTTGAACATTTCTTCACGTGCCACATTTCTCTGATATAAGTACTGATGTAGTACAATCGATGAAGGGATGAGCACAACGAAGTAGATCCTTCCTCCACTTCCGTCAAGCACAAGAATAAGTTTTGCCTTCAAATAGCTTCTCTGCTCTGGAAGCAGTTCTGCCTAAAGGGAATGTCGATTCAACCGGGAGGACGCAAGAAATAGTAATCGCAAGAGATAGCAGGGCGAGGTCTCCCTCGCCACCTCAAGATGATGACTTATCTGAAGTTTTGAAGAAGACGCCGGTCGCAGATAGATTTCTGATCAAATTTTGGTCTGTTCACGATCGTTTTCGGCTCGGCTAAAGCAGTACCTTGGGCACGACTAGCATGTTATAGAGTTTCTGGCAGTTGAGCCGTTTTCCTGCTGCGTAGAATCTGCACAATGAAACCAACTGTCGCAGGACCCCAGTAGGCATGACCCTTCATCATATTTAGGATAGATATCAGGATGTCTTTGTGCGGAAGTCTGCCCAAAAAAACTGCTTTTATGTATGATTGTTCACGTACGGCGTTGAATGCTTATGCACAAAAGCTAGCGTCTTTGATGGAAAAAAATTTAGATTTCTGTTCAAAAATTCCATGCAGATCACGGTGAATTGCATACTTCATCCAAATCCTCACCACCATTGCCTGAGGCGTCAGAAATGGAGCAAGTGCTGAGAACTGACGGAGTAGACGATTGCGGAAAATCCTTCCTTTATCGTATTCTGTTGGCTGCGTCGCTCAAGTTTAATTTGTAAATTACGTGGCGCTCTTAAATTATGAGCTCCTCGGAATAAAGTGAAGACGCGTCGAGGAAGAATCGGGTACTCCTCAAAGGTCTCGCCAAAATAGCTCTTTAGTGAACCTAATTGAGATCCGTTTGTCTTAGCTTGGAATCCAGCTTGGCCGATTTGCGAAATTTGGTGTGCATCATCTATTCTATTCGCGATGGCAACCTACGATGAGTTTCAAATGGATCCAACTGCTTTGAAAGATTTTCAGACAATTAACTTGTCTTAAAAACAGCATTTTGCTGCGACTGCAGCGTGATTTCATCATGAGCCTAGTGAAATGAAACCAAATCCTGCGGATCTTGGATGATTCGAACTATGAAGTAGCCTATCGGAATATTTGTTGTAACATTAGGAAACTCGTTTATGTGCTGAGTGCAAGTGCGAAATTGCACGTAGTTTTCAGGTCCCCTCTCTATTACGTATTTACTATCTGTGCTCGACAGTGCGAAATACTTTCCGCCTGTAACCGGTACTTTGAACTAATAATTACGTGCACGATGCTTTTGTGCTCGTCGTGCACAATGCGCCATGGCTATATTGCTCCGTACGCATATATTGCATTCGCACCTCGGTCTGTCGGCCTATCTGTGCGATAGTTTCAGCTCAGTAACTACTCTAGCCACAGTTCTTTTAGCGACTACAATATGTACCTTGTACTGACCTCCTACAGCTTTTTCCCCAGTTACCTATCAATTTGGAGGAGTGCTGTAGGCATTTAAATTGAACCTACGTTCATCCGTTTTTGCGTTCTTTCTCACAGACAAAGGAAGTGACTATGCCAGGCTCGTATGGGCACTCGGACCAGCTAAAATATGAAGGCTTTATTCTTCATATCTGCATTTTGCTTATTATTTGTAAATGTGGTGGGCAGCAGCAAAAGCATATGACGTCTTAGCTCGATTATTATGGAGCTTTATGAAAATGATAGAAGAGTTTGTTTGACGCAATCCTTCGTTCAAATTCTCACTCTTCTTCTGTCAGCATTACACGAAAGTGCATTATAATCGATCTAATACTCCACTGCCCTGGTACAAGTTGGTCGCCCAAGGATTTCATGCTCTAAAAAACATTCAGCCTGAGGCAGGAGACGTATGGTTACTCAGCTTGAAAGACCGAGACATCGAGTCAACACACCCAACATATTCATAGACATAGATGGACATACACTGACCAGTTCGGAACTCATCAAATCTGCATAAATTATATTTGCATGACAGAAGTTGCAAAAGAACCAATTTACTGTTCGGTTTAGTCGACATGACTTCGAACAAAAGAGTTGGATGAGCTTATTACAACGAAGGAGGGCTTTTTTCTTTGCAGGAAAAATTTATTGAGTTTTTCAACATTCACTAAATTCAGCGATATTTAATGATCCATAGCGCTTTCACGATTGAATTAACAGCGTTTAGGGAGAGGTTAGAGACGATTTTGGCACGCACCGCGGCGTCGAACAAATAGCATAGTTCTTCCGTTTAAAACAGTCGAAATTCAGGAAGGGAAAGCTCAGCAACACTTCCAACGCTTAGCTCACAGCCAATACCCCTTCCAAATCGTCTCCCAATGATTTCTTCCTGCATTGCCTTCCCCCGCCGCTGCCAATTAATCAGCTGGTTGGCTGAAATTATATTCACTGGATCCTTCCGAGCAAGTGATTATGACTAATGATTTTGCCACTTCAAAGTTTCCTGAGGATTGATGAACACGATAATACATTCGCAAATAGCACACGACGGCTGTAAAGTATTACAGAAGTTTTGCCGTATTGTGGCCAAACGCTGAAGAACGAATGCCGTAAGTTGTGCAACAGTAGAAGAAAAGATCGTCCATCATGAACAGCGGAAATGGGAATTAAAGCAACCATTAAGCCGTAGAAAGAAATCCATTCTCATTCCAATCAGACTAGTGATTTCCATCCAAAATGACGCCAATGATAATCTATCGAACCGCACTGGACGAAGCATCGATCTTAAAACGAAATCCATCTAACCCGTCCATAAACAAGGCTACAACGAAATCTCAGTGAACTTTTCCAACTCAGACTAACAACCTACATTTTCCAGAAGAACAGATCTCCCCCAGAGGTCTTTATAAATTGGACCTTTCTGACGCTCTCGTTTCTCTGTAAAATATAATGAGTTCCAGAATCACCTGTTTCGAAAAAGCACCTGTGTTTTATCCGCTGCCTAGCAACTGCCTGAGCCGTAATTATCAATTGGTATAGTGCGCACCAAGCTTGTCATTCCATCCCATCACTCACGCTAATCCGGCGATTTGTGATTGAGTTATACATGATGAAAAGCGGTAAAAAAAATTTTGCCTGTATTTAATACCAGTCAAATTCCGATTTTACATTGGATGGATCGAAGAAAAGCTGTTCTTTTGCGATAGACCGGCAGAGGGATTTTAAATTACGCAGACATTATTTTGCACCTGCTGTCATTCACTGGCAAGTTGCGAAATCTGGCTACTGGTCAGTGGGCGAAAACGAAATTGTGTGCCGTTACAGCGCCTCCTGATAAGCTTCTTTAGCTGCTGTTATGCCATATGATTTCTTTTTTTGATCACTTCATCCTATTTGAGCGTTGCAATTGGAAACTAAATAATACCTCTAATTTTCAAACAAAAAATGCGGCTAATTTCGGCTGTTGGTGTGATATTTGTTTCGAGAAATTTGTGCAATAAAGGGAAGGTTGAAGAAAGAAAGAAGTACGAGCAAATAAATATTGCTGGTGGGAGTTCCTCGATTGGCGAGTGGTTTGCACTCGGTGTAAATTCCTTAGTCGCGGCAGCATTAACGATCGGTTAAAATTTTAGGGTCAAGTAGAGAAGTGGTTGATTTTTTTACAAAGTTCGAGTGCAATGATTTATCGATGTGGTGATCGACCTCGAATTGTGGCTTTCACAGTTACTTAACAGTTGCCCTACGAATATGTTGTGTTCGTCGAGAGCGAAATTACATACTTCTCAAAGGAACATTAATGTTGATTTCATTTTTGTGACTCTGATTATCTAATCAATTCCATCTGCAGCTCTTATTGTTTCGGTAATTGAATAGCATTTCAGCTTATGACAAATTACTTTATTACCTCATAAAATTTCTCAACAATTGCTCACTTTAACGTCTACGATCATTACTGTGTAAATGTGAACGCCCATTCGTTGTTCTATACGGGCGATGAAATGAATACTGTTGCCATAATTGTTGAATTTAGTTCAACTCTGATACTAGTTTTTGATAAATGAATGTTGGTTTGATGAAGTTATCGCCTCTATGTTTACCATTTTCTCTCATTTCCTCTATTATTAACACTTCTCATCACTCAACCGAAAGCATTTCTGTCATTTCTGCTAAACGAATGTTCTTGTCTAGTTTGCGATGTTCGAAACCGTTCGATGTAGATTATTCTGGCTCTGACATTCTGAATATTGTTGTGTAACACAATTCCGATGTTTCTTGAGTCTTCGTCCCGGCTTCGTAACTATGATGGCACATATAAAAATAGCTCGAGATGCACATCGGTTTCGTTTTCCATGATTCTAATATTCCCATGCACATCAAAGATGCACATCAGCATGCGCCACTGAACACTGAAAGCAATAATGCAAATAGTAGTGTGCCTAAAAGCAAATTACTTCTCGGCACTGTGCGCTGTACTGAATGGTGAAACATTGTGTTGACTGCCCCATAACTGGAAAGTTGGATGGTTGACTTGTAGCAAAAATGTGAAATTGAGTGAAGAAAAAGTTTGTATTCTGTTTGAAAAAGATGTTTTACACTGAAGAAACGTATTTCCTCCATAAATGAGGATCTGAAAGGTTCGGCGAAGGATTGTTGGCCTTTTCTCGATTCATAATATTATATTCATTTATTTCTGTAAAATCCATCATGCAGTCCAAAGAGAGAAGAAAATTTTGAGTTGCAAGGCAATTAACAGTGTGAGCGAACGAAGAAGGAACAAAACAAAATTGAGCACAAACGCGAGATTCATAGTGGAGTAGTCGTTCCTATCCCTTTTTTCCACATCCCGACTTTGGCGCTTTAATCTCTTTACTCGCTTCAGTCCAAATTCCTGAAGGAACCTTCTCGAGTGACAGTAGTTTACAAATGCGAAGCAATATTGAAGTAGAAAGACCATACCTCCAGATTTTCATCAAGAATCAGCAGCAAAACAACATATCGACTCTTCGCAGAGGGATAGAAGGTACTATTGGAAAAATGGGCAAATAAAGATTGCAGCTGAAATTATGCGTTTTCGCACAGTTGTTGAACGCGATGAAAGCACTTATCGTATTAACGAATTGTAAGTTATGTAGTTTATATAATGACGCATAATGAACATTTGTTTTCGGAATGTTGCTGAGAGTGTTGCTGCTGAACGTATTGAATTCCACTATAAATAGGTTGGAATAATTGGTTGACATTCGGAGAATACAACAACACTTCTAGAATTTGAAAATCGGCCCTTATTTACGGTAAAAGATGGCACAGGGTTGCGACTCACATTTGTTTTATCATATTTGCATCTTACAAGCCTATTAATTAAATGAATCGTCTCTCATTTTGTGGAACTCTGAAAATGAAATGAGCAATACAATCAATGTTCGTTATAAAATCTCCTCGAGTGGTGAATTTTCAAGACGGTTTGATTTTACGTTTCAACAAAGAATTTAATTTCATATAGGAGGTGACAAATAAGTATTTGGTACATATAGAATGTAGTATTATTTTCTTATAAAGAAATCATATTTCATTGCAATATGGAAGAATACAACGATCACAAATGTGACCAACACTTCCGAAGAAAATTGTAAAGTTGATGTGAAAACTTTTTCAACTAATGAAAGTGTTCGTTCAAAAGCTCTCTTGAATCTCTTCATAAAATGCGCTAAGAAATTGAAAACTCGATTCTCGCTTACATCGAAGGTGTGCAAATCAAGGTTTATTTGCAAGCTGTACACTTGAAAAACCATCGAGAGTGTTGCGCACCGACGATGGGTGTTCATGTCAACGCGCTTACAACAAGCGCACTACAATTAGCCTCTTCAGCATTGTAGTATCCCGAAGTAGCGCTGTGCATATGTGCGCACACTCCTTTATTCAACAGCAAACATCGAAGGCAATTCACCCACTTCAATCCCTCTGTTCCAAGTGTGCAAACAACATCGGACATCGCATTTTTACTTATTTCATTCAAAGGGTATTTCCCGATTCGCTTTATACAACATGTTCAAAACTACCGCTTTCATAATTAACCAATCACGCCCTTTGCTCTTTTCTCTCGTCGCACTCGTCTCTACCTCAATTCCCTTCCACTCCCATCTCTCTTACTACTCGCTTACCGAATTCGCTTTGTTTCCACACTCGAATTTCGAAGTTTGGCAGTTACTAAGTAATGGTGACTTGGAACGAATAGCATAATGCCATGACACAGTGGCGCCCAAGGATAACAGCTACCGAATTGGAATAACAAATTCTATTTGAGGTACTGAAAAGATTTGTTACTAATGAATAAAGAGAACTAATTAGTATTCTATAGGCATCGGTGAAAGCTTCGTTAGTTCATCGTCAAAATTGCAGAAAAACAGCTCGAGTGAGGTTTTTAAGGTCTTTCTTAATGACTCGTTTTCAATTTGCCCTTTTAACTGGAAATTCATTTACTTTGCAAATCCGTTCTCCGAAATACCTTTGAGATCCCGAATTTTGGCTCTCAGTCGCTTTATTACTAAGACAGGATCGCTCATAAGATGTGAGCGCGGTGCTACCTTACAGGTGAGTATAATTTTGCTGAGGTGAGCTACTTGGAACGCTGTCCAATTAGCAAAGTTCATTTGGCATGTTCACTTGGTTCTATGATTTGTCGTAGCTGATTTTGCCAAAATTCCCCCCCCCCCCCACAAATTTTTCAGGTATTGCTAACAAAAGAGAAGAGATGAAAAATATGGCAGATGGATCTATGCGTAGTGATAAATGAAGTTTAAAGCATTCATATGTGATTATGGGTTGCGAAACTGGAGAACTTATGCTCTTTAAAACCGCTCTTCGAAANCAGGTATTGCTAACAAAAGAGAAGAGATGAAAAATATGGCAGATGGATCTATGCGTAGTGATAAATGAAGTTTAAAGCATTCATATGTGATTATGGGTTGCGAAACTGGAGAACTTATGCTCTTTAAAACCGCTCTTCGAAAAGGGTACCGTTATGAGTACCATATGATGGGGACGGCCATTAATCAGTGCGTTCATTTGTTGCACCTGTGTGGCAGAGCTGACTGGAGGAGAGGATGAGAGTGGACGGGGAAGGAGGAAAAGGACATTGATGGAAGAAAGGGCGGATGATTGGTTTGTCTCGATAGCCTCGAAAGTAGGGAATGCATCGGAGCACCCCTATACATCGCCTCAAACTCTTCCCATCAGAAATTCGAGTAGATGCTTTCAGGAGCTTCGAATGACAGGACATTAATATCAAAGCTACAGTGCAACTGTAAGTAGGAGTAAAGGAACGTCTCTTTTACTAATCTTTTGGCTTCAGGCCCCATCACATGAATCTTTACTTAACTGCGAATGCACTAAACTTCAAGATGCAATCAATCCTAATTATGTGAAGCTCTAAAGAAGTTGAAAATCATTTCCGTTAGTCTTGGACGCTAGGTTTCTATTCTTGGTCAATTTCAGATACTGTCTTCCTGCCTATAAAATGCCCGCATTCAGTTCTTCGTGACAGGTGCCATAAATTTTTTATCCTTCATTACGCCGAATACACAATACCTCACCCCCTCCTCCTCCTCCCTCTCCACATTTTCCTTCGGTTAAATGGACTCGCCTAAATAAGGTTAATGAAGAAAATAATTGTCTTGGCGACTGAATTTTTCTTTTGCTTCACTAAGAAAGCACTATATTGACGAATTACGGTGTTCAGACTTGTACTTCATTTCTTTTTCGAATATTTCATGGGAATGTCAATAAAAAATTTAATGCCAGATGACAAATAGAAATAAAGCCACGAATGCTCCTTATTCTTTAACAACTTTGCCGCTATACTCAAAGAGAACTTCGAGAGTTTCGGTAAGTGAGCGAGTTAAGTCTCGAGCAGAAAAAAAAAAGATAAATCGATTCGCGTTTCTGCTCAAATTTTATCGCCTTATGAAATTATTTTTGTGCATCCTTTATAATATTCTCGAAAAATTTTTATACAGAGGAGGAGAGAGATAGAAGTTGATGGCAAAAAATGAAACAGAAATCCGAAAAAGAAGTCACCTACTCAAAATGCGCCACTCGGTGTTTGTGTTCTCGAATCGCTCAGACAGTGCTGAAACAAGGATGAGGTTAATAGCAACCATAAAGAGGAAATGAAGAGTAGTTTTGGATGGAGCTGTTCACTGGCGAGTGCTCCTCTCTGATACTTGCTCATTTTTTCTTATGTCAATCGTGGTGTGTATTTTCGGTACCACAAAAATATGTGCTTGTTGACATACGCCAAACCCACTCGTCATGAATCATTTCAAAACATCGAAAAAAGGCTCTCTATTGCCTGGATTAGCGCGATCTGAGTATTTAATGCTGAAATAGAGAATTACAAAGAAATCTTCTTCGCCGCTCCGCGTTCTAATCCACAATCGTCGTTGAATGAGTGATTTCGTCTATTCGATTTCAAAGCAAATGAATATAAATTTACACCGAAATTTTGATAGTTCACCTCTATGGGTGAATTCATGCAACCACATTCTTACAAACTTCACTGGTCGTTTCAGTTGTCTTATATCTGCAGTTTGTACAGCTAAGAAGGCAATGTGTGAAGGCAAGAAGGCAATTTCAGTGCGTAACGTTGTTCAGCACGACAGTGCAGTGCATGACATTCAATGTTACGTTGAAAGGCTTCCCAAGAATGGCTAAACAGTTGCCGCCTTGAAGTAGTCCTTAAGCTTCACTCTAAGCGTGTTCAACGTTCGTTAGTCACCACATTTTTATTTGCTGCTCTCTCGCTTGTCATCTGAAGCATACTAAAAAAACCTACAAAGCGCAATCCATAGTTGGTCGGTGAAAATTTTCACTGTTTCAAGTATGGCAACGTTGCATTGCTCTAGAGGGCTTGTTGCCAACTTAACGGGAATGAATGCAAACTTCTTTACCATTGGCAACGATCCGAAATTTTACATCGCTACAATGAGAACCTCTCAAAACTATTTTTCTTTTTTTTCTGCAGCAAGACTTTTGAGATGGCTAAATAATAAAGAATTGATTCGCTAGAAATAGTCGGACTGATTTTACGCTGCATGTGTCCTAAAATATACAAATCATACCGCCTAAGTTATTAGTGCGCAATTTACAAAACGTGCACTCGAATAATAGGTGATGATATAATCGCATATACAACAGCAGCCCACTGATCAAAACATTTTTGATTGCCACGGAGCATAGAGAGAGAGATGATAAATCGCTGCCATCGTCCATTTATCTGGAAAAGGGGATTTGCTTATGTGACGGATTTAATAACCTTGCTCAAACACGTCATAAGCAACAAAAAATGCGCCATTCCAGGAATAAATCATCGAATATTTTCGTATTGCGTCATAAAAAATCTCTCAAACATGCAAAAAAAATAACTTTTTTTCACAAGATTCCCTCAATTAACATTAACGTTTTCTTACGCAAATTTCGTCATGGATTTTAGCTTTCTTAAACGACCACCCACGTAACAAAAAATCCCTTTCTAAACGAAAATTTTTATCACTGCAAATTACATTTCCTTCAATGTCTTTCAAATTTTTACTATTGTTGTGTCTGTTATAAAATACGAAACTCAACGATATTCACAAAAATTATCGCAAATTTATTTCCTCTTAAATTTGAACAACTCGAGCAAATGATAATAAGATTGAATCGGCGATAAATGAGATTTCAGTGCTTGAATTAAGAAGGAAAATGGCTATGAAGGCGGTGATTTTTTATATTTAGTTTTCAGTACTCACCGAGAATTCCTATCTTGCGGCGACCTTACGGCATGCCTCAGTGATGCTTATAGCTATGCGAGATGCAATTCATCGAAATTTGACAGATGCGATGGGACGACCCGCTTTTGATGTTCCATTATAACAACACGTGGCACGTTTTCCTCAAAAGACACACCTCTTGGCATCGAGCACGATTGTGACGATTTTCTTTTGCCTCTTGCACAGCATCTCTTTTTGGTACTGTCACTGTGCAGAACGAATCGCGAATTCACTACGTTCTCTGCGTGCAACGTCAAATTTTATTCATGTGGAATTTAACTTCATCTTCAGAAAGCACTTTACTCAGTTTGACAGCATTCTCAGTGTCTATGACATCATTCCTTTCTATTAATGCAGCAATCATTTGAAATAGACCAATTATATCTTCTGAATCAGATTAAGGCCACTTGTAAAAGAAATATAAGCAATTGCCATACCAAGCAATTCCTTGTGCTCTATCGAGTTACACTCTTATGCTGTTATGTTTATATGGCTTCATATGGTCACAGCGACTCTGTTCCTTTTGGATTAATGCACTGCAATTTCCATCAACTGTCAATTATCACCGAGAAAAAGCATTAAAGCTCAATGCGGCATGATCTAATCCTAATATCGGGCATTTTGAGATTTTTCGACATCAGAGATTACTTCCTATTGATATTGGTGGGCAGAAGGAATTTGTGGTCGGCGCCATTCAGCACCACGTGAGACCTCTGCACCACCCGGCTGCAGCTGAAGAATTCATCACTCGAATGGGGCAAAATTTGCATCTGATTAAACATTTCCTACTACACTACTTCCAACATCGATTTTAATGAGAAAAAATTGCACTCGTCGCACCATATATGCTGTTAGATGCATAAATTCGATTAGTGCGGCAGCTCGATAATTGATCTCGACGGACACTCTCTTCAAGTGAGTTCGATACCTTTCAGTAGGAGTTGCACAATTTGGTTATTCTTTCATGTGCGAATATTCAATGCACCGACAATATGGCTATAAAGTTTGGTGCGAAGTACTCATGCGTCTTGTTTATTTTGCACGATTCGATGTGAATGTCGTTATTTTTCCCTGATAGCAGGCATTGTGTTATGTGGTGACTTATAAGGGAATATGACGTTATTCTGCTTGAAACCTATGATCGATCTCAAAGCGATCGTTAATGATCGATATTTCCACTGCAAATCTAACTGAACATTGTTGTGGTTTATATGCAGATGAAAAGAGAAATAGGAGTGCAGCACAAGTGAATACCTCGAAAATTATAGACGGCGGAATTGATTGAGGCAAGAAGTAGAACTTTAAGACGTTTTGTGTGATTTGTCCTGTTTTGATGTAGAGCCAGTCGAGCGTGCTATCGTTCGCTTCAACATTGAACAACTTTTTGTTTGCAGCAGATATCACATCGTAAAAGCCATATCCTGCCCATCTGTCTGCATATTTCAACTCGATATGCACTGCATCCACCCGAACGAAATTCGCGCTGCCACTGCCTGTATCTAATTTTGCCTTTCTCCTTTATTCTCCTTTTCTCTGACTGGCAGCTGAAATAGCTGAAAATAAAGGAGAATATTCTCCTAGAATATTCTCCTTTATTTTCAGCTGCATCGTTTCACTACTGTTCCGATTTCTCGTCTCATCCAATCTGCCGCCATGAATCTCATCAAGGACGATGATGGGCTTTGGAAATAGCAAGCAAAGATACTAGCTCAAATCGACCTTCATGAGTGTCTCTATAGTATACTCTTATACCATCGCAAATATTGCCAGTCAGAGCAATCACTTGCCTCATTTCTGATGGATCATCTAATCGGCTGGTTCGATAGCCAATCATGTTTTCAGCACTAATCATGCAATCTTCAAGAATAAAAAGGTAATATCAGATCAGCAGCGTTGGTGCGCTTTTTCACTAATTGTTCGCAACCCGTCGATGTTATTCATCATCGAAAGTGACTAAACGAATGTGATAACGAAGATCTTAACACTTTGATTGCAGTTGTCAGCATCCGAAACGGAAAAGTTTTTAAGAAACAAAAGCACTTCTTGGCGCTGTATCGAATCTCGCCTCGATGCCACACGCAATCTATTGCTTTCTCGAGCTGTCCCGAATAAATGACGATATCTCACTTCAAATTCACGATTCCATATAATTCCTTAGAGACGCGAGGAAAAAATTGGTTGTCGATTTTACGAGAATTTTACGAGAATTAATTTTTTCGTTCGCCACTCAACCGGAAGCGGAAGTTTGTTCTTCGCAAGCTGTTGAATATAGACGTTTGCACATTTATAGCGTTTCATTCGGCACCTCAATTTCTTCTCAGTGGCACGAATCATTTGCTAGCGAAATGTTATGCGCTTTATTTAATTGTGAAGCTTAAGCAAGTCGAACGCCTTGTTGAGAACATCATTTGCCTTTATCCTTTACAAATGAATTCCTTTCATCAGTTTCACTGTTCACTCATTTCATATGGCCAAAAGTTGAATTACTTATTTAGCGACCTGTTAGGGGACAGAGCAGGTCCTCTCGGTGGTTTTCGTTAGTTCTTCAACTTCGGAAGTGAGTAACATTCAGAAATAACTTTGGTCATATAAGATGATTGAGGAAGTGATTTTTCCGCACTTTAAGCAACACCCATTTTTAAATTCTATTTTTTGTAGCAATGTTCATAACATTGCTCTCATTAGCTAACTCGGAAGGCGCTTTCGTCCACAAAATGAGGCACCTTTTCGTTCTTCCAAGACCCGTTTGAAGATGGTCACGGGCTTCATTTTTACGGGTGTTGAACAACAGTGTAAACAGCGCACAAAACAATCATTGTACTCTGTCATGTAGGGTACTCTCCAAAATTTTTTCATCACTCTGACTTGATGTGCATGAGGAGATAATTGCAAGTAGTTCCATGTTCAATATTTCTGCGTTGTTCCACTTCACTGCTTCCCGTTGTCATATCCTACGAAAGAGGACGGACAAGAATAGTTGTCCTATCGCTTTGGTATATTTCCTATTCATTATTTCTCTCATTTCTCTTTCTCTATTAGTTAGTTGAATATGAAAATACATTTATGGGAATTATTTTGCCTCTCTAATTTCGCAGTGTTGACAAATATCAATGCACTATTGATTGTCGAGCCATATAAACGGATTTTTTATCTCATTGTTATTGAAACAGCGGAAACAAATTTCTTAGAAAAGTGATCAAAGAACCTGATCTGCATTTAGATTCATGAGCAAATCATTCGCATCCCAGGTTACCTACAGGTTTTTGAGGTATGCTCGTCGAACGAGACTATTGAGAATAAGGGCACCCAACAATTTTACTGCAGCAGAATATTTCAGTGATCAGTGCTTCCTCTTTTACACCTTTCTATCTTATCACATGCGTTAGCCTCAGCTACATTGAACATACAATAGTACGTGCGTGTATTCAAGGCAGCATTCCTTATAAGCAATAGTCATTCATAAAACTGAGGGACATCTATGGACTCATGCAAGATTTTTTTCATAAGAAGAATAAGTTGGTGCAGGAAAGCTTGTGGTCACTATTATCTAAAGCGGAAAGAAAGGTTCCGAGAAACTGTTGAGTTGTCGCGCTGTGTTGACACACCAAAATCCCCGAGCATCGCCTCCGTTTGTAAGTGTCATCATCGCACTTCCGAGTAAATAATACCGGGCAATTTCTCGTTATTCCTAAACGATCTCTCATCAACAATTTTCTTTCTTGTTCGGCGCCTTTTCGATCCTTTATGAGCTGTTCAATCCATTCAACGCAATAATCTTCCTCTCCATTCGTTATGCTTAAATTTTCGCTAATTGTGTCTTAAATTCCGACGCACATTAAGAAGTTCTTTGTCATAATTCTACATCTGCTTTAATTTTATTTATTGCCTTCAATGAATTTAGCACAATATTATCGCGATCACGAAAATATTGCCACTTTATGGAAACAAGTGGTTATGTGCTATTTTCCCCAACTATTCGAGTTTGTTTTTTCCTGGCTCATTGCCAGTTAGTTTTTTCATATAATCCATATTCCAGAAAAAGCAACTGAATAGAATTGCATCGAATATGCTTGGGTTCTAAAAAAGAGACGCTATAGGCACCATTCGTGCTATTTGCATTCCCAACGGAGTGAAAGTGCCGTAAAGTGCACAAATCTTTGCCTTCTGTGTGCATTCATTCGTGTAACACCAAAGGTACGTCGGCCCACCGCACTCCTATATAAACATTTCCAATTCCGAGACGGAGAGAACAGTCTTTGCTCTCGACGTATTATTACTTTGTAAAGCTTGAGCACTTCCCATTGAAATTAACGTTGTTTTGAAGTGAGAAAATGCTTGACAATGATCCATATATTGGGCGTTATTAGCATAGCGTTGTACTGAAAGTAATCGCGGCTAAACCAACAACCTGGTACTCTTTCTTCATTGCTTCCCAATATTGTTTTATGTCGTCATATATTAATTACACTTTATTAGATATTATTTATTATCGCTTGAGATCCTCATATCAATTGGTGACGATTTCATTGCCTCATTTTCTGATAATCTTCGAAAACAATTTCGAGGCATTTAGCAAATGTGCTATTAAAAAACAATATTCTGATGACCAATGCCGATGACCATCCATGAAAGGTTTGTGTTCTCATCGTTCGAAGCAATTGCAGAATATCGAAATGCATCAGCCAAGATAAAAAAGGAAATTGGATTGCTTCAGTGTGGACGATGGTCAAATTTGTTGTCATGGCGTTGCACATAAAGCTTTTGATATGAATTTACACATTTCGGGTGGTGCAAAGAATCTTGTCAGTTCCTATCAGTTCGTATTTCTTCTAGAATTTTATATGAAAGGTTGCTTGGGAGTTTTTTCTCAGATTCGAAATCGTCCAAAAAATGACCTTCAATGCAATCATAGCAATTTCTGGAGCAGGCAGGTGTTACATGCAAATTATAATATTCATGATATGAATGACCTTCCCACTTTTTCATGCCTAATTTTACCTTGAGGGATTCATGACCTAGTCGCTAAGACGATCCCTTCCAAACAAGCTCCTCGTCACCTTTTTTTTTCTGCTCACATCGCCGCAGATAAGCACTGCCACCTGTGTGTTCTCAGCTCCATGCAGAGCAACAAGATGCCCTCTTGTTAAATCTGTGCCTAATCAGTAAAAAGGCGATAATCGAGATTTCGTCAAATCCTTGCTGATTTTGTGCACACGAAGATGCTTCTTCACTTGCCGATCATTTGCAAACTTTATGTTGACTCTTTTACGTTTGTCCTCTCCCTTCTCGCTAACCTCATTCGCCATATTTTAGGTCGTTTGTAACAATGATAAGTTAGCTTTAGCAGTAAAAATTGGGCTGCTGACGGGAATGAATCGTGCAGATAGCGATCTTTTTGAAAGATTTTCAAGGTGGCTGTCCAAGGGCGGACTTTTTTCCTTATTTGATGCCCGAATGGTAAATAAAGTGATGCTTAAAGAGGGTCACGCCGAAAGAAATACAATTTTGCACAGTTCGTTCAAATATTCATTCTTCAACCACTTGTTGATGCTTTGCGATTGCGAGCAGGAAAGACCGTTCTTTTTGTATTTCTGTTATTCTATTCTCACTTCTTGTATCTCATGTTATCAATATATACATAGATTCATGAAACGGTAATTTTTCGTGAAAAGCTTTTTGTTCAATTTAAGCAGTAATAACTTGCAAATGTGCCCATGCGACATGATAAATTACATTCTTATCTAACCGTTATTGCAAAGTTCTGCGAGATCGCATTATTGATGATACCTTGCATACATTAACGTCTGTTTTCACTCATCTGTGGGTGTTTATTTTCACAAGTGTTCATTTAGTCCTCCAGCGGCTTCAACGTCAAGGTGGAAATGTTACAACGATGATATTTTCGAAGGAGAAACGAGGAAGGGTGGGCCGTGAATATGATTTATTTTTTGGAATGGTGTCTCAATGTCGTAACTGTTCGTGAGAGTTATCACATTTGAATGGGCTAAACTTTTGTCTGCAAATTGTAAAGCTGCTTTGTTATGTGAACAGTGCAGTAATACCCAACCGTAAGTGAAAAAAATGGAAGAAACCGACGGGGTGCAAACCCTCCGGTGCGTGCCAATAATTTGCATAACCGACTCGACGGGTTATGGCTTGAAAATTTTGTTTTGACTCTTTTTTTTGCCATTCCTCATTCATTTTCTAGAGAAGTTCTCCGGTTTGCTTTCGTTGATCTACGCAGTAAACCTATATATCCATGAATCAATGCCTCCGAGAATTCGTCCTTATATCCAGTTAAGGCTCATCCTGAACGATTGTTCACCCAGTTGCCATTTGGTGAGCCTATAGAAGGATGTTTAATGTTTGCCTTAAACCGTTTAGCAGGCGTCAGTTCTGATTCATCACAATTGATGTTTCACAAAGATGCAGCTTTTCAATCACTTTTATATAATTTATTGATGATTTTAGTAAGAAGATGCTGACAAAGTGGAGTTCTTTCAACGCATAATGTGAGATAATGCTACAGAATTGTGCCCATAATATGATAAGCTTATAAGCATTTTAAAAAGTCGCATTGCCTTTAGGGATGTGCAACTAACCCACTGATGTGTCCCTTATTTCCTCTTATTACCGACTAGCGATCTTTCATTCTTTTGTGCCTCCGTAACCACAAATGTATTAAATTGCACAATATATGGCAAATAACGCAGGAATATCATGAATCACATTTTCTGCTGGCAACTTCGTTGACGGCACTCATAGAAACTTGAGAAAGCAACTAGGGCAGTGGTTTATTAAAACACATTCAACCTAGTTACGTATTACCTTCAAGTGGAAATCCACAGTCACCTTCGGACTTTATTACATCCTCAACTGAGAGACGCTGAGTGCGTTCTTCAATACTGTTCAACAGAGGAGTTCCGTGCGTATTACCCAGCGAACGTTTCGCATAATTCGACGTTGCATATAATTTATAGGAGATGCATTGCTAATTCAAAACGGTAATTAATCACATCGCATTCGCTCATATAAAGACAATGAAGCATTTGCTATGCGATATGTGCATCGTTTGTATACTCGAAAGGGCGTCGAGAAATCCCATATTCGCGAAGAAATTTTGCGCTTCTCATGGATTCCACTCGCAATATCTCGCGCTTTCGATATTCCGCATTGAATATCTTTGAGATTGTTTATTAGTGGCATTGATTTCAACTCAGCTCTTTACTCCTCATGTACGTATATCTTGATAGGTGCTATAAAGCTGACATTTCATGGACTTTTAATTTCTATTCAATTCTATGGACCCTAGCAAGTATTATTCTTGTGAAAAAAAAGGCGCGTTTATAAGGCCTATCGCCTTATACCGGTCCAAGTGCTTATTTCGTTGGTTATGTTTATTGCTGTCTGATATCTTCAATCTTTCTCTAACAAAACTGAAATATCTGGAAGGTTTACATATGAGTTAATTGGTTGCTTATGAATTTTCTCACTTTTTGAAGTCTATAAGAAATGTTTGTTTGTTTCAAAAGTTTTTATAATTTTTGCCTATCAAATATGTTTTCACAATTTAATACTTCAAATCACCAAAAAAAGCCCTATACTCCCTCACTCTCCTATAGAGAATTCTGCAGAGAATATCCTTCTATAAAACTTTCACAACTACATCACTCAGATCGAATAACACATCAAAGTATTCAACATCATAAAATACTTTTTCCTTCAAATTCGCTGAAAGTCTTTCAATTTCACTCATATCGTTTTTTATCGTCTTTTGCAACGAATTATTATTCAACTTTGTTTATTGCAGTTCGATGTGAGCGACGTGTTCACAAATCATTTATCACCTTATTCGAAGCAATTAACTGATGGCTTCTTTGTTTTTGTAACTTGCTATCGCTGAATCGGCCACTGTCTCGATTCGCCCTTTTCGAAATTGACAACCGCAATATTTCTTCAATCACTATTGCATTCTAGCAATTCGTGATTATTTCTTTCTCGCCATGGGAAGATTTCGAAAGTCGGCGGTGAGTTTTTCATTTACTTATAAGATCTAGCAAAGCTTTCAAATTATTGTGCTGCATCACACTAAATTTCGCATTGAAGTAATCTTAATTTAAAGGCTCGAAATCAAATTTATTCACAAAACCACTTCTTTTATCATCTTTTCACAGATAATGAATGTTTTATTGCCCCTTCGTTTCTCAATGATTCTTCACGAATTTCTCAGCCATCAAATTCGATAGTTTCTCATAGTTCTTCAACTCTCATCAATCGCACCTAAACACCTCGATGGAATTCATTGCTGAACTCAGAGTTTTTCTCATCGAGATACTCCCAGGGGAATAAATACTTTCGACTACTCCTAAAGCGGATCACAAGAGCCATTTTGATTTTTTTCTCAGGATTCCTCAAATAGGTCATTATGAAACGATTATTCATTTAATACTTGTTTTATGCTATAAATACTTGCTTAACGAAATTCGTTCAGTATTAAAGAAGTGTTAACTTACTTTTCAAATTCCTTATGTCAATTACTTACGAGCGGAAGGCCAATGCTGTAATGCAAACGTACTGCTTCACTATGACTACATCCATCCTCTCACTCCAATTTTCCACCAAAGTAGTTCAGAAAACTACGGCTGCAACAAATGCTGTTTTGCATCCCGTTTTTGAGTTCATATTAACTTCGATGATCACTTGAAAGGTCATTTTTGAGTACCATCAACCACTGCGTGAGGCACTTATCGGATTTCGTTCAAAAGAATGCGTCAGTTACCCACCTTATGCACAACGTCCACCCTTTTCTCACTCAGTGAATTGTGTTTCTCCTGATGACAGTTGCTGCGAGTTTGTTTTCGGCTCTCATCTGCTGTATTACTAACGTTCAATCGAGAATTCAAATCTGTTAAGCATACTGCCACAAAATGTGTGAATGCAGATCGTGTACTAGTCGATAGACCACGGGAAGAAACGACATTGCTTCGTCGTTAATTTTGAAGCACTGCTGTTATTTCGAGAAAGAATGATCATGAGGTCGAGCTAGATATCATTTAGACTCCACGAAGATAAGATTTCCGTACAATTTCGGGCCGGGTCTTTTGAAACTGAAACACTTGAGCATATTCATTTCTTTCGTTATCTTCGTCTCGAGCTTGTCTCACAGACTTCCATTTCCTTTTGCTTTATT
Organism: Toxascaris leonina; assembly: GCA_022844705.1. Classification (NCBI taxonomy): domain Eukaryota; kingdom Metazoa; phylum Nematoda; class Chromadorea; order Rhabditida; family Ascarididae; genus Toxascaris; species Toxascaris leonina. The sequence goes on from JAARMF010000061.1 coordinate 182,174, forward strand.
TGAATGGTCCTTTAAAAAACATCTAGCTCACACGTCTTCAATTTCCCTTGAGTTATTCAATGGATGCACAGGAAGGAAATTCAGAACGAATGGTGTTTTCATATTGCTTCTTGCCACAACTCATTTCAACATTGATATAATTTTCGCAAACTCCAATTTTCAACGGCGAAGTCTTTATATTTCATGATAGCAATTGCACTGTTTCAATTTTCCTTTGATAACCAACCTTTATGTCAACGAAACCGCATTGTTCATATATTTTCTAGAAACAGCCAATTTTTGTGGGCAGTTGTTGATGCTGTTAAAGCTGGATATTTGTTTGCAGTGAACGTCTCACACGCAGCATCGCTTGAACATGAGAGAGGAGGCAGCAGATGCGTTATCAGACCATTTATTTTAGCTTTACTTGCATCTGCATGCACATCCATCATTAACGGCCTTCTCATGCTCGTGCTTTCATGCTCCAATAATTGTTTTCTTTTTCGGCTGACGGCATTTGCCCCTTTTCGTCGAATCAGTTTTATGTTACTGTTGGTGGGCAAAATACTGCTATCATATTATCTGTTTCATACCACCTAAGGTTCTTGCTGTCCATTAGAGGAGTTACCTAGATGATGGCTCAAACATTGCGAGCAGGCGCATTGCAGTAATGAATGTGATGACGGTGCAAGAGTGTACAGGCTAGTTGTAACAACATTGCGATATGAGTGCAAGATCGCTGAGTTATTATAACCTGGCGTGAACTGCTTATCCAGCTGTAATGAATAGGGTGGTGTCAAATATATAAGCTATTAAGTAAATAAGTTTATGGAGTTTTCTGGCTGCTCGGCAGGTTGTTTCGGACACTCTCACAGTACTATAGTAAGTCCATATACGGTTACTATAGTCACGAAAACCGATGGCAAATGTGCTAAACGTTAACGCAGTGAAGGTGAGTCAGCGGTTTTACGTCTGGTGCACAAGTCAGTGCGTCAATTGGGCTGTTGGCGTCGACAATTGTACGCCGAGCGGGACGCTGCCTCTTTGGGAACGGCCTTGAGGAAATTATTCGTGTTCCCTCCGAAGAACCTTCCGATGCATACAGCAGCTAGTTTGCGTGGCCCTACCTGCACGGTCGGCAACTGGCCCCCTTTTTGATCCAGAATACGGCTTTAA
>JAARMF010000062.1:0-12610 GCA_022844705.1 Toxascaris leonina
GCTGAGTAAATTGCTATATAACAGGAATCTTTGAAACCGTGCGGAGAAATTCGCGATATAATACATCACCTAGGATGATATGCATCCCAATTGTGTTTCACTAATCCTTCTTTAATTAATCAGCTGCCTCTTATACGAGTTCTGAAAGCTACAGAACGTTGCTTAGAAAATTCCCATACTCCTGAAGAGCAGCAAGAGTTCAATTTTTGTTGGAGGATTTGCACAGCCGTCCTACGATGTGGTGAAGCGTCTACATGCAATTTTAAAATCGCTCGCTTCTCTTAGTCAACCTTGATTAAAATATTTTCAACGCATTAAGTCATCATTTATGAGTGTTTATGCGGATGGCCAGTTCAGTTAGTGACTGCCTAAGAAACTCTCTGCAGCAATGGAATTTGGAGGCGGCCTCCTCAGTTATTCCAGGATCCCTTCGTTGAAGCTGCAATAAAATTATGGATCTAACCTATTTCCGACATGTATTTTTTTGCAAAGATGCGTTTACAAGGGTCCACAAAGACGTTTTTTTGGATAGACTAAAAACGGACAGCAAAAAAAAAAAAAAAAAAAAAAGGAGCATATCTCGGCGTGATACAATAGAACGATGCGTATTCCTGCACGCCAGCGCAGGTAAACCTGTATACCCTCACAAGCACCAACTATCTAATCACGATATATTCCTTCTGCTGCAGCAGTTTATTCTAACTGCCCTGGCATTTGGGGCTCCATAAAACCTCAAAAGAGCGGGATGGCTGCTACTGGAAAAAAACAGTTTTGCGCATTTTTGAAAGGAGCAAAGTTGCTGGAAACATTAATCGCAGATAAACATTGTTTTGAGTTCAAGTGAAATAGAAGCTAATCGATGAAATAACTGAGATGCTAATTCGACGCCTTAACTCTCTATCTCGCAAACAACTCTCTGATAATGAAAGTGCTGTTATTCTGAGTGCGTGGTTCCGTCGTCACAAATGACTTCAGAAATATACTCAAATCGGCAAGATTCCAATTATTTCTGTGGCTGAAGCGCCAAGTATATTAAACCAAGTGTTGGTTACAATGGCTTTGCCATAGCTGTCCAATGGGCCTTTTTCAGCATTCGACCCAATGAAAGGATTCACGATTTTGCAGGCGATGCTTCGACAATGCCACCTCAATATTACCTAAACAGCATTCAGTGTTCATAATGAATAAGTAATATGTTCTTCAGTGTTCGAGCTCTAGGCTTCTTTTTTGAAAAATAAAAATCATTAAAGGAATACTTATCTTGAGGAGTGTTTTAAATTTCACGTTGTATAGATTAAGCTTTTCGTGAATAATGGCAATCCTTCGAATCAATTTCCGTTGCCTTCAGAATTAATATCATCGCATCAGTTTGTTCTCTTAATAGCTTGCCGGAAAAGCTCCGAATAAAGTAACAGGGACGAAAGCATGATCTTATGAAGTGATGTTTGGTGGTTTTCGATCTCGACACTGTCTGCTGTCTAGAATGCACCTCTTTCTGCTCTGCAGCACCAACCAAGCTGCTATCACAGAGCATGTATTATAGATTGGCAATCTCAAAAAAGAGAGTATCGAGGTATTGCGCTGGGCATGAGGGATGCAGCCACAGTTCAGTTCACGGAGAAAAGATAATGTCGCATGTAAATTCCAATTGCTGCCCTTCTCCAAGGACGAATCTGAGCCTGATTATGCAAATTCAACAGCTTGGACTTGCTTTCAGCTTTTTGCTATGCACAAGGCACTTCCGTCACATATTTCTTTTGGGAAGTGAGAAGTTTTGGTCGCTTCATGTTGACGGTGCCAAACGTTACACGCATACCTGGCTGCCTTATACTTGGCAAAAATGTGGTTGCCTGCGGTGGTTTCCACTCACAACGCAGCCCAGGTTTTTCTCCGTTGGTAGAGAGCGTACGTCTCATACCTTACGTTTCATTTATTAGACTCGATGCGAGCATCAACATATCTGTTAGTTTTCGCTATCGGCTCTCCGAAGTGGTCTAATTTCGTTTCTTTGTACCTTCCTGTAGTGGCGCTGTGTGTCGGTAGTAGAAGTGAATGAACAGCTATATCTCAAAATATTCACTCAGTCTGATGCTTTCTTCCAGGGCTATCAACTATCACATATGTGACGACCTTCGGAGTGCGATGTTGACGTATTATGAACAGTGGCTGCTGGAATTTTACTGAAATTTCTGATGTTCAAGTTACGATGGCACAGCCTCAAAACCGATTGTCCGTGGCGCATGACTGCTTTGATGATATCATGAGTGAACAAAAACAGCAATTATTTAATGCCATGTCAGCATAAGTAGCAAGAAAAATGTGTCTCAAGAACGACCTGTGGCTTCAGTTCTCAAATTTCAAAATTTTGATCCCTTCGCAAACAACCTCCACACGGCTTGCAGTCGTAGTACTAGCATATTTGGTGCCATCCAGTGAAAGATGGAAGCTGATTTATACCCCGATTAATAATGCAGTATATGAACTCTGCATAAATGTCTTCCATCACAATATATTCATGATCTCTTGCAAAGACAGATATTTGAGCAGATTTCTTTTTCCATTCCTGAGTTGCGGGGTCAATATGTGCCAACTCACAGTTGAGATCCGTCATTTTGGGGAGAATGGTATCAGTAGCCGTGGAGCCGAAGATCTACAATGACGGGCCTTTGCACTTTTTCAGCCAAAAATCTTGATAGAGAGCACAGAAGAGACTTTGCAGCAGAGAGCTCGAGCGTCACTCTATGACCGCCACGGTCAGCCAGCTTGTAATATTAACATTTTATTGTGCATAATTCCAACATTTCTCATCAAGATTATATGCAGTACAAGCTTCGAGAGAAGATTCCGAAGTCCGTGCAAAGAAACCTAGCGGAAATCCCGTTGGAGAACTGCGCGATAAATGATAGCACATGCTGCGATTCTGCATCCCGGAATTGTTTTTCTCGGCTTCAGCAACAATGAACAGGCCACACGCATGATAATAGAGTAACTCAATTAAAGCGCATTCAGTTTGGTGGTCTGTCATAGGCAAGAACAATCGAACACAGCTGTTCTCACATTGTCGGCAGCGCAAATTGCATCACTTTCGATTTGCAGCGAGAAAGCACAAAACACTCACTGATGGTTAATCTCGGATTTAAGCGGGTAGCTGCTAGAAGAAGCATTAGCGCTATGCGCTGTGTTCGCCCCGCTGTATTTCCATCATGTCGTACATTGCGAATGCACTTGCCTTGCAGCATTATTTGTGCTCAAGCATTCGTCGAGCATAAAATTCATTTCTTTTCTACTGCCATATTCCATCGATGTTTGTGCTTATTGCTTACCGTCAGTTCGCTCGCTTTTCATGTTTTTTTTCTTGTATTAGCAATGAACATAGAAACGTCTTAAAGTCTTGATTTAAATCATTCCGAGCTACGATGTTTTATTTTTCTTTGCGAGTTCGAATTGCACTTCGCAGTTGACAAATTAGACTCCACTTGGAGCAGTTTTGTTCGCGGGAGAAAAAAAATCCATACCAAGCATATCGAGCTACATGCGTGCGCCGGTCGGACAAAATTCGATTACTGACGAATTACGTTGTCCTCACTAGATCTGGACGGAATTAGCGTTCACTACACATCTAACACGCAACTACGTCCATTCGCATACACGCATCAGCCAATTTTAGCCACTCGCTGCTTATTGCTTCACTTCTTATAGCTCGTTCTTACAATGGAGTTTTCACAGTTTGATGCATACGCCACTTCGTTTCTTCAGCGATCGATGTGATCTTGCTCGTCAATAAAATTTACTCACCGTTTGATGTGCTTTTCTTGCCGATTTGTAATTCACTCATCGTTGAATTGATACTAACTCACTCCATATATTCTCTCCATATAATATCACGCTAGAGGGTAGATCGATGAGGTTTGAGCTAGCTATGTCATTACTTAATAAAGCCATACGAATGTGAAAAAGTGAATCAAGGAACAAAATCGATAGGAATGTGCGGCTTGAGGGCGGAAGGTGAAGGCGACAAATTTGAAGGAAATTGCTCGTCTACTCCTTATAATCGAAGTTTTCTCTCAATTTCTCACAAGCGCTCCCAAACAATTCGCTTCATTTTCGAAAATGAAATCCACAAAAATGCTCACCTATGCTTCTTCCGGCAGTATACGGCTAACGTCGTTATCCTAGTAGCTCTTCGAATCGGTTAAATTAAGCCTTGAAGAAGCGTCTCAGTTAAGAGTTCATGTGGTCACCCTATTTTACCTTCCGTTCAGTTTTAATTTCAGGTTGGGTGGCAATGATCCCATGAGTTAACAATATGTCGGATAGTGGAAAACGGATCTAGCTGGATGCACCATAGCAAATATTCAATCGAAATGTTTCCAGCCCAAACGAAGAGCCTCATTTCTCATTCCTGTTACAAAAAAACACGTTTGCATTTTGAGCAAGACATGCTCCGTTGAATACAGTTTTCCTGCTTGTGAAGCAGAATCAGTGAGCGCTTGCGTTTCCATCTATACTACATGATTAGCGGGCATGCTGTATATAGGGAGAACATATTACGCGACATTAAGCTCGCGAGAAAGTAGTTAGTAAAAGTGGATGTTAGATGCAGGTCGTTGCTGTGGTTCTCCAAATTAAAGTTATGAACTGTTTAAGCGAAAGCCTTTTCTATTGGTTGAGGAGGATCAGTGCTCTAGTGCACAATACAGCTAACACATGTTTTTCGCGCTGTCGACACAGCTCAGAGAGGTTTCTTTGATATCATTCAGGAGGGGTGATGTGACCATTTCACATGCATAAAGAGATGGTCATATTTCGTTCAATATCAAATATTCACGCTTCACGTTGAATCTGTTGATCGTTGCAACGGAATTCGATTTCGAAGGTGCGAACAACTTTCACTTAAGGGATGAAAAGCTTTTAAGAGAAGTAGTTCACTGCATAATGCTGGAAGCTTTTCAGGAGATGCACCATCCTCCTTGAAGTCCCGATTTAGAAAACAAAGACACATATAGCAGATGACTTCAGGTGATGATAAGCAGATTGGCGCTGAAGATTCTTGAACGCTAGTTGGCAGAAATGTTCTTATTTTCTTTCACGAGCTTTACCGCTGTTTGATGCCTCACTGCAAGCATGTAATTCCGACCCCGCGATCAATATAAGTGGTGTGCCATTCACGGTACAAGATCTCCGACATCTACCAACGAGTGTTAAAGGACACTCATTATTGAGCATTTGTGTCATCTTTGCAACCTTCTGGAAAAAAGCTATTCTCGGCATATTTTGCCATCTTCCAATGTTGAATGCTAGATAAATCTCGGTCCTTCAACGAACGAATCACTCGATTAAACTAGAGCATTTTTGCAGACGTCAGTTTGTTCCCGGCGCCAACTGTCTCGCCATTAATTACGGTCCTCTCGTAAAACCTCTGCGCTTATCTCGCTGCAAACAACGTATGCTTGTGAACTCATATCCCCACTGCTTTCTCAACGAGGTTCGTGCTCTGAGTGACCATCGATTACTTTCTGCCTTCGGCGGCGGTTAAGTTTCAGCGAACGACGCTGCAACTTTTGAATACTATGGAAAAGGTAATGCGGTTAACGTTCTATAAGCACACGAGTGCATGCTGATGTTGCTACGATACTCTTCACATAGGTTTAAATTTCCAAAGTATGTGTGAGAAAGTGAGTCCAATGAAGTGCTCTGTCCTCAGCGATTTTTCGGTTGACTAAACGACTTCGCTGTTTCGTCATAGACGCCTTGAACACGGTGAATCAAAGTTCTACCGTTTTCGAGTGATACGAGCGGCCGACGTAACGGAATGATGCTCTCAGTCGCGTTGGCGAAATTTCTCAACTGAGGCTTGTTCGAGTAGAATCGGGTAGAACTGACCCGGCGAAACGAACAAAAAACTGCGTTGACAGGTTGTGCCGAATAGTTCCACAAAACGTTATTTCATCACTGAAGCACTCACGTTTTGAATAAATGAAGCACATTTTTGAAAACATAAGTTGCTCTGAAAATGCGATGAAAATTTTATTTTTGCCAAAGGAACTGCGGTTGGATCTCTTCTGGGTTGTGCGAAAACTGACTCACCGCGAAAATATGAACGCAACCACAGATCGCGAATGAGATGTAATGCGCATAACACGAAGAGGTAGGCAAATGACATATCAGTAGTCACTAATAATTGTTGAGATCAACCGTTGAAGGTAGAGGTAGTCAATAACTCAGTCAAGATACTCAATTGTTGCACTGAAAGAAGTCATATACCGGAATACGTTCTCTCGATTAGCACAGCTCGTCTAAAGGAACGTAAAAATTCTCGCCATTAACCCCTCCTTAAGTTCGCCACGCTCGTCGTACATCGTGGAACGATACTGGAAGTGCGCATCGAATTCCACTGCACCGGACCCAATTTCAAAGTGAGCAAAGAAAGTACTAAATCAAAGGGGGACAACTGTAGAACAGTGATCTTGCTTGTTGCTAGTGGTTCCCTCTCAGTGTTTTAATCCTCTTTGTCTCTCGTTGCACTTAGGCAGTGCTGCAATTGGCTTGTTGTTGTGCGTCATACTCGTTTGCTTTCTGTCTGTGCAAACGCGCAAGCATCTTCTACGAAAAAGAGATCTTCGTTCTTTGCCAGCGTAGTACATGTCGAGCACTCAGCACTCCATTTTTTTTTTGTCATCAGCCTTGTACAACGACGACCTGATTAAGATGCGGCATGCTGCTTTTCTGCTTTCTTATCAACGCTTTCGGATCAGTGTTTCATTTATTTATTTACTCGTTTTTTGAAACCCCATGTGTTATGTGCAGCGTTTTCTTCCCCTACTTCGCGTCATACGCTCCACCATTCGCTTTTTACCGAATCAGCACTTGTGTTTTGGACTTTCGAGCTTTTTCATCATATTTACAGCAGCCTTACATGCGATTAACGCAATGTTTGAAGTATGAAAATGATGCGGAATAACGAGTCAGGAAAATGTCAAGAAGCGACTTCTTTATGTGCGATGCGAATGGAGCTCGTAACAAATATATGGTGCGGTGTGCCAAGTTCGTCACACATTTCTTCCTTATACACTTCCCAGGAGTTCCTTGCACTTGTGCCTACTTTTATGACGGTGCGATTTTTATGAAGATGAGTGTGTAGAGCAGGTTCATTTCAAAGTTGGCGAAATGGTACCATTTTTGTGATCGGTGGCAAACTCGCAAATTCAATCTCTTGTTGGCTTCATTAGTGCTTGCTTTTATTATTGCAAATACTGAAGGCGGATCAAGCGTTTTTATTTTGAAGCAAGGCGTTGCTCATCTCACAACGAATGACAACCCACAATCATCTTCACTGTTCTAAGTTAACGAGTGGAAATCATTGAAAAATTCTTTACTCATGAAGTGGAGCCTTAAAAATGATTTGCGGACAACAAATACTCCGATGAATATCCAAAATATTTAATATCTTTTATGAGACTTCAAGAAGAGAGAAATTGCAGAGCGAAAGGTTCTGACGCAACTGAGTTTAATGTTTTACTCAAAAATAAATAATGGAGATAGCGAATCGGAAATCTGAAGAGCCAAGCAAGCGACGTATTGTATCGAAAATGGAGGATGCTCCTTCCTGATTACCGACAAATATTTCATGTTACTATTTTTGCGCCATAGATTATGAGGTCTAAATTTAATGATTCTTAGAAAGAGAAGTTTTTTGCTGACGATTTCTAATGCGATTTCTAATGTCAATGTTCTTAAATGGCAAACAGGGATACGCGAATCCTGGTTTCTGAAGGCCCCAGCGATTTGATTCCTTAAAAGCTCCAAAATTTGACGTTTTCAAATGTTTTTCTCCAACTGATTCGTGGTATTTCAAGCCGTTATAGGTTTCAGCTTATCATCGGACTGAAGCTGAGTAGAAACTGTCGGTTGTCCTCCCTCACCCGTTCACACGGGGAGTGAGAGGTTTTTTCCATATGTGATTTATGATGGTGCTCAGTTTATCAGTGATATGCAGCCAGCTTTTTTTTTATTTTTCGTTCAGAAATTTTCACGAAGGTTCCGAGCTGCAAACGATATCCTTCTTTTTGCTTGTCACAAACGTACTGGCCATTACCGCCAGCCGTCTTCTGTCTGCAAACGATCGTAGCCAGAAACGGCGTCTTTTGATGCTGATTCGAACGCAAGTTGGAATTAAATTTGTTACATTCAGGGCTGATAGATACATTGGAGAGCATATTTCGATGGTCTTTTTTTAGTTCAGGTATGAACAAGCACATAAAAATCGGAGACTGCATTACTGGTAGGCAAAATTCCTACGCCGTCACTACGTTCGAATTTATCAGCAGCATTTTTCAGCTTCTGAAAACCTACCCTCATTATATCATTGAATTGCTGCATTATTCCACTAAGCATTTCTGTTCTTCGCATTGACGCGCGACAAAAGGGGTAGGGTGGCGGAAAGGAGATGACCGGACGATATTAACCATGCAGAATCTTTTAAGACATTGCACAGAGAGTTTAAGTACGTCATGAAGGAGTCACAACAATGAGAGAAGAGATAATCATCTCACGACATTGTTGCGATTCTGTATCTCCTTTCCCACAAAATCTCCAGCGAAATCGTCCTTCTAGTTTCGTTGGGATTTCCTTCTGTCTTTTCGCATATGGACCCGACAATGTTCATTCGTCATTCAAAAGACACTTTGCAAGCATTTGCGATATTTCACGCTATTTCACTAATAATGGCGTTCCTGTTTGTTTCATTCGAAAGAAGTGGATAATGTGCACTGTGATCATAGATCAACGTTGTCCGAGTGCAATATCGATTGAAGTATGCATTCGCTGCTCTGCATCCAACGAACTGTGCTATGATCCTCAATGTGTGCTATTGAATCTCTGGCTAGAAGATTGGCTCATGGCAGCTCTAATATTGGCGATAGTTGTTCATTCGTGGCTGTTGCATTTCGTCATCTGGTTGACAGAATGTCGCTGTCAGATAAACTCTTGAAGCACGATTTGACAGAGCGAAAATTCGTCGGTCTCACCTGTAATTGAGGGGAAACATGGGACAAAAGAACTCGCCAAACGCATGACCTACTACTGAGCCAATTTTATTGCTCTTTTGCTCTTCGTTGTTTCTCCGCTAATACGCCTTGCAACGTACGCTGGTGCAATTTCACACTTCAGAGCGATTTTGCAGTTTCTTGGTATATTTGTCGGATACATTACGACCAGACAGTGCGATCGTGCATACGCGTGTGTGCAAGCGACTGTGTGGAGGTGCATGTTTGAGTTCGTGTGTGTTCCCATTAACTACCAAAGAACTTACAGTCATTGATAAATATTCTTCAAAGTATCAGTGTTTTGCAATTGACGACTTCCGGCAACGCGATTCCTGCGTAGGCAGTTTGCATGGCCGATCCGTTCGCTTGAACTAAGGATGTATCACTTTGCATATTTCAGCATTTTTTGGCAACTTGTCCTATGAGCAAGATCACGAAAGTGCCTGAAAGCTTTCACTTATTTTTCTCATATCTTTCCACTTGTTCTTTCCGTCGTATTAGAAATATTTTCGAAGTTCTCATTGTGACAGCCCGACTACGCTAATGAAATGGATCAACTGGCGACGTTCGTTGTACTATTTGTGTGTTTGCTGACCGCGTTCGCTTCTTGATCCCGTATTTGCCGATTTCGTGCTGCTACAGGAACTTCTTTAACGCTGCTTTCTGCTATGTTCTCATTGAAAATTAATTTCTAGTCTCAAAATTCTTGTGTCGTCGTCAATGTGCTGACGCCTTTTGCCTTTGTTTGGTGATGTCGATTCATCTACCACAACTCGTGAAACTGTGCGCTACATTCTCTTCGATCGCACTTACAGCACAGGTAGTTTTGCATGCCTATTTGAAGTTCCTGATATCCATCTCCTTTAATCTTCAATTTTGCTTCAAGTTTTTCGCATTGAATCAAAGAATGGGAAAGTTCCATCTCGTATGGCTGATTGCCTACGGTGGCATGACATCGCTGTATGAGGAGAAAGATGACAGCAGAAGCTGTGGGATCTGCTGACGCTGGAATAACGTTGCTTGAATGTGCGCCTGAGATCATTTAACCACGACGCTATGCACTCACGCTTCCAAGCTCACTTTTTCAAAGCATTTTGTAGTAGTAGGCGTATGACGCCAGCGGTGGATATTTCCCAAGGTTTTGGAAAGAGCCTGCCTGATGACAGAGTTTTATCGAGAAAAGAGTCGCTTTCTCGTGAATGCTTGACAATGGTCCCAGCTATATAAGATTTGACAGTAGCGCGTTGTTCTTATCATGTGGATTTAGAGCAGAATTTATAGAAGAGTCAGGAGTGTTATGGAAGATTTCATCAACGGTGATGTCTTATTTTGGATAGATTCCTGTAACTTTATTTTTGAAACGGATGAATGAGTATTGAGAACGCCGATGAAAAAAAAAAACAGAAGCTTATGCGAGAATAACAGTTTATGCGAGTCTCTGCGTTGTAGGTGACATGCAAGATCAATTATACGAGAGTTATACACCTTCCTCGATTCTATTTTTCAATTTCAGCGAATGCGTGCAGATGCCGCCTGTGTAACACAAGTCACTGCATAGGTTCGTTTTGGTCCTAAGTTCAAAAGATGAACTGCTGTAATTTTTTTTCTTTTGCCACTTTTCCAGCTGTCCTAAGAAAGCATACGTGCACATACCTTCAACGATTGTTCCGGCAACAGGCGTGTACGTGACGTTTTGGCACGATCTTTTCCGCGCCATCGTTTTGGCGCCACGTTGTCTTGGGAATTGGGAGGGCTTTGCGCGCTTAGCTTCCGGTGCCGCTGTTCAGGAGGCTGGGTGTCTTGATGCGTGGGTAATTGTCTGACATTGCGGCATTTTGTCATCGATGCAGTGGGACACAGAGAACCTGCCACTTTCTCATATGGATACGTAGCTGTGCTCCCGCACCTTCTATGACGTTGGTATCTGGCGGCAGAATTTAGACTGTTTTTGATTTTTCAGAATCGAAGAAAAGATCATTCAGAGTCCATTCCCAATGGGAAAATGTCTCACCAGGGCATCTTATAGATGTGCAGAAAGTAAACAGTGCTGAATGATGTATATTTGCGCATGTGCACAAGTGAAGTATTGTTGACAAACGTACATAGAAGAGGTGCGATGAAAACGCTTCCTTGGGAACAAAAGTACAGTAAAAAAAACGTTTCATTTAGATGGAGGACAGAATTTGCGATTTTCTCAACTTATTTTCAAATTATTATCGAATACTCATGCCAGTGATTCGCTAGTGATGGGTGCTCGTATTGTTCGCTGTATAGAGTTGCCAACTCCTGCTTGATCATTTCGAAATTTCCAATACCAAAGTCCACGCCAAGCTTTCCACTGCGCCCAAAAAGGATCACTAGAGTTTGCTTCTAAGCGCCAAAATGCGGCTAGCCCCTAATCATTCCTGCACCGCATCAGCCACACCAGAGCTGCGATCCCAAAGAATCGTGTCGACTCTAGCTCGTTTGCACGTGAGTGATGAAAATCAAATGTTAAGCAAGAGGACTGTTGGCATTGTCGTTTGCTTAAAATGACCTGAAGGAATTAAGTTGTTGTAGTGCTGCATCTCGCAGTGTGGATTTTTTCATTCCACAACTGGTATCACGTGCTGAAGCCGTCGTAAGATGGAAAAGCTTCAGGTTTGTCATACAGCTATCAGAGTAACTCCGTTTGGCGAGTTTATCATTTAAAGCAGAAAAAATCGTCACCAATCGTTCGGCAAAATTTGTCATTCTTCTTCACTTTTGCGTCTGCAGTTGTAGTGATAAATCTTTCTCCTGGATTTGATCCGTCTGCCGATATAAAACCGATCACTTTTGCACGAAGATTTCGAACATCTTCAGTCCACATCATTAGAGGACAACAAATCGAAGGCGTTTGCATCTTGAAATGCTCCCCCATTATCAGCTCTGTGGTTTTGTGCCACCTTCTTCCGCTTTGCTACGAAATAATTAGTGCTGAAGAAATGGCTTAGTCAGCCTGGGATACCTGGTGATCGTTCAGCTAGGGGAGGGGGGTGAGTGAGGGCACGTCTGTTTCACAATAACATCTTCCTCAGCCGTGAGTATCATTTTGAACGTTTCTTCAAACTCACTCGAAAAAATAACGTCTGCCGTTGCCGCAGGGATTGCAACAACTGGTTCGAGTTCATTGTTGCAGATACTCGTTTGGTATGGAGCAGTCACTGTGGATTTTGAACGTGAAATCCACCGACTAGAAGAGAACTTTCTACGTAGGCATTCATCTAATATTATTGCAAGTTTGGATGCATTGAGCGATTATAGTACGGATCGTGTTCAAGAGCAACTCGAGTATGTGCCCTATGAGGTAAGTACTCGTCTTCGTGCTGAGTAGGAATCAGACTTGGATCTTACACAGTCGTGGTTGGCTAGCTATGCGAAAACGCCGAGGTATGGAGCAGATAGCAATGCTGAGAACGGCGGGATTATGTTTCTGCTAAGTATTCAAGGGCATTTCTGATGGGCGAAGAGGCTGCATCAAAAAGCGATACGTCGGGGAGAACATCCCGGCGAAAAGCTCAAGGGGAGGGGGGGGGGGGGGGGGG
>JAARMF010000062.1:12690-44585 GCA_022844705.1 Toxascaris leonina
ATACTAGTAAATAGTTTTCAGCCCGGGAGACCCCGAGCAGGAGCGGAGACTTCGAGAGAGAAGTTGGGGAATTGCCATGGACAGGGTCACCAATGGTGGCCTCTTTGGAGTAGGGAATACGGTCACCAATGGTGGCCTCTTTGGAGTAGGGAATACGGCACCAGAAACGCTGCCAATGGCACTCAAATTGTGTTGTCGAGCTTCAGCGCGTTTTTGTAGTGTCTCATTTGTAACACCGAATTCAGCCTTTGATTTTGACTACTGCAACTGTTGTACGATCTATTTCATTACAGCGGTTTCGTCGATTGCCATTTTTTTGACGGCTCAGACGATTGTTGACACTTGATAACGATGCGTGATTGTGAAACGTTCTGCGGGTGCTTTCGATTGCATAATTGAGTTACTCTGTTGTTATTTGTATAACCAACAAGCGAACAATATGCGAATTGCATTGCTAGGTTTACTTGTCGATTAGAGCTGCGTAAAATCGCCAATGGCCTTCTCGATTTGCAACCCTGTTTCGCTGTTTTTTGTTGAGTTGATGCAACACTTTCGTTGTAAGAACCATTTTGCTATTACCTTCTCTCATTGCAATTACTGAATGCTCACATGAACGCTTGCTGATTTGATGAATTAGCAGAACAACAAAGCCTTGTGCAGTAATCGTCATACGGGTTAACATTATTATGTTGCAAGGGCGACAAATTTCGAAAGCAGAATTCGACTGATGTTGAAACTAGCATTGTGTCTACGAGGAAGTCTTGATTCTTTCATATTTCTCCACGCATAACGGATTCCCCGTAACCAATCATTTTCAAGGTGGCCAGCGTGTTAGTAGGTTAGTCTACGTCAAGTTCGGGGCCCATCGCAGTGGTTGCAGCGAAGACTGCACTGTGGGATTAAGCAGTCAATTCTGGAATCAGTTTCATAACTTCGTCGTTCCCAAGCCCGTCATTTCGTGAACATCCAAATTTTCCTCCTTAATAGAGTTGCCCGGTTTCAATCCTCAAAGGAGAAATAGTTCGCAAAAGCGATTCAATGCAACGAGCGAAGCCGATTCAAACTAAAAGCTTGCCCAGTTGCGTGGGGTTCGTCTGCAGGAATGCTTCAAAATAATTTAAAACTTCAGTCAAAACAGCTTTCGTTCACGAGGTGAGAAATCCCTTCTTCTTCGTTGTAATGCACACATTTCAGTTGGCAAGCCAGCCAGTTGTTATATATCATCCAAAGGATTCAGCAGCTACTCATCTCGGATTTGCGGAGTTTGAACGAAACGACTGTCCAGTTAGGAACTGTTTTTTAACTACATCGGGTTAGAATTTAATACATTAATTTGGGCTGTATCTCATACTTTTGAGGTGGCACGCGGTATTTGAAGCTGTTCCGGAAGATTTTAATCCCTTACTCCATTTTTCTCGAATAAAGTTATCCTCCTCCAGCTTTTAGAGCAGCTATTTGACTAAATGCCTCACAAGTGCGAAAACTAGGCTTAGTTCTCGCTTCATAGCTCATCATAAATTGAGTAGGCCACTGTCGCGAAATTTTAAGTCATATTTCTCGATTTCGCAATTAATGAGCACAAGCGCTGTTCATTCACTACATCTGCAGGTGAAACGATAAAAAAAACCATCCCATTCTCGCTCTGAATTGGAGCGTTATTGTTTGGTAATCTACCAAGAAGCTAAATAACCAGATGCTGCTTTGTGAGGTGCATACTGGTACCACGTTTTCCAAAAAAAATCATATGATGGTTTCTGCCATACTTTGCATCATTCGCTTTTCTTCAGGCCGCTGTTGTGGTGAGTGAATTGCATATTCACCAGGAAGAAGGGACCTTCGACCTTCTCACAAAAATGCTTTTATTCCAGTAGGCTTATATAAAAGTGATACCGTTAGTAAACGCAGTGTGGCCTATTCACGACAGCGGAGTAATATGATATCGCCATATCTACTCCCCTTCAATGAGTATTTGAAAAATTCTTCGGTTCCTTCGTGTCAAAGCAGTGGGTGTTGAATTACTGTGTTCTTCTAGCAGATGCTTTTGTCGTTCTTGTGAGGTTCATTATAATCAGTGCTCTCTCAATGGCTAAGGCCAGATGAGCGACACCAATCTTGTCTTCTTGCATCGCACATCACCTGATGGGATTTGTGACAAATTTCCGATCATATATAGAGCATCCAGAATCGTCACTATAATTTTCAGAAGAGCACGTGAGAAGTGCTCAGGTGGTTTTCTTCAGTCCAACTTCGTTGCTTTCACTGGAATATGCGAGACCGCCAGAACAACTCTGGATTATGCAACTGCTCGAAAGTCCAGAAAATACGGATTCATTGAAAGCATATAATGGAAAGGTATGATTCTGCTCTCCATAGAAGTTTATGATGTTTCAATGGCTAAATCGATACTGGAGGAAAGTTTCGAAGGGGGACGGCAAAATACGCTTGGAAGAATTGCTCACGTCTCAAAGCGCTTGCTGCCTGAGCCTAGTATCCATCTTTGCAATCAATGCCGATGGGAAATGAATTTGATTGAGCACGAATTTCGATGCTTAGGCAACGTGAGAATAGGTAAATACTCGCCCTTGCTATACACCATTTGTCAGAGACAGCAACTTCTTTCCTCAGACTTCAGCAAGACCGGCTTCTTCAACGTCCCACAGGAATGCTCTGGATCGCGTCATTTCAACGTCGATATTGTCAATGAGCTGTTCGAAATTTTTGCAGGAAGTCGTGATGACGACGTTATACCTATGCATACACGTGTTCGTTGAATATGCTGCTCGCTGCCTATTGCACTGTTGTGTTGTCTAAGCGCACATACCGTCTCATAGTGATGCGGTTTCGAAGCCCAAATTCGTAAAAGTGCATCGCAAACCCCATTGCAGTGAGGGATTATTGTCTATTGCAGTTCTGTTATATTTCGTGCTCTTTTTTCAAAATATTGCAGGTTAATTATACTGCCAGCTATCGATGGGACAGTGATATTGTAACACCATATTTGAGATGGAATTCGACTTCAAAAGTACCGAGAGTCGGATATCCTCTTCTCGACTTTGCAAAAGGTGATCTTAGGTCCGAATCACCGGTATCGCTAACATTGATGAGGGATTTGCATTAGAAGTTGGATAGTTTCTGCGTTGCAAGCTCATTCCGATCCTTTAGCATGGCCATTGATAAAAGTGAGTCTGTTTATTACAGTATGAAACTGTGTTGACTCATTTTCTGCTTGAGGAAGGGTCACTGATCATTCTTGTATGCTCGCC
This sequence comes from Toxascaris leonina, assembly GCA_022844705.1. NCBI lineage: Eukaryota > Metazoa > Nematoda > Chromadorea > Rhabditida > Ascarididae > Toxascaris > Toxascaris leonina. Next base: position 15,954 of record JAARMF010000062.1, read on the forward strand.
ATTGAAAACCGTTGCACTGAATTGAGTTAGTTCTTCCTTTTCAATATGCACTCCAACACTTTTTGCTCTGCTTGTTCGCTCTAAAGCAACGGTTTTCTAGGCCTTCTCAAGGTTTGTAAAGTTAGAATTTTGATATTCACTGTTGACGAGCTTCTAGCAAATGCAGAGCTATGAAACTTGCATGAAACTTCACTGCTGTGAAGATCTGTGCGCAGAATCATGTAAACATAATTCCGTTGTCTGAGATCGGGCGAGCACCATTTTCCTTCGTTTGCATCTGCGTCTCAGAGTGCTTCGCAAAAATTTTCATAAAAGCTTTTGTCTCTGATTGTTCCAGTGGTTATGCCACACATGACTAGTGGATTTTGCTTTGGGTTAGTACTCACATTTTATTCAGGAAAAACAAAGAAAGCAGCATGGTTTGTATCGCATTGTTTAACTAATAACGGACGCAGAGAATACGCTCTCGAGCTACAGTTATATATTCAGGTCAGCTTTTAAGCTTATTTTTCATCAGTCATTATCTTCCGCCTTGCGTATAAATCATTTGCGGGGAAAAGGGTGTTAATGCTGGAAGCAGATGCAGACTATTTCACTGTTCAGTTCTACTTTCGGTGAAGGTTTGTTTATGGATTGTTCGACTGGGTTTCTGACTTGATGATCTGCATAAAAACTGCTAGAGTCGAAACAGGTGGATGAATTAGGAGAGGATTGCTTCTGTAATCTCTGGAAGCAGCTCATGGAATTGTTTCTGGAGTAGGAACTGCTATGCGATAGAGGTTTAACTCAGCAGCTGTTTTGGGGAAGCAAATTCAATTGATCGAACAAGTGAATTCATTTACATGTGATAATGAAATTAGGAAAGAGGCAGGTGATTGTCCGAGTGTCTGTAGTTCTTTCAAAAGTCGACGGGCCGACTCGAAGGACGATGAAAGGATCAGCCATCCGATGGAATACGCCCATCAAATTTCGCTACTCTAGTCGCAACAGTCTTGGGTTGAAGCGTTGGGCAGGTAAACTGAAAAGCACCAGCACAACGCCGAAATGCTGGGCTTTGTTGACACAATATTGTAAAGACACATAAAAGGAAGATCGTTCGTTTTCATAACTCCAAGACAATTGTCCATCAAGCAATGTTCATAGATTGACATGCAGCTTACTGTAGTTCAGAGAGTTATGGCTTCAGAGCGCGGTTTCAATATGAGATGCAAATCATCTTTGCAAACTGCTTCACTTAGTTAGAAGTTTTCTACGTCTCAAGCAAACACTGTTGAGCTCCTCGTATGGTTCAGTCGTAATTTCTTCGTGTTTTTTACTTCAGAAATGATTATGTTGGAACAGCTTGCCCATAACTCACGCGATAATGCAACGCATTAAATAGAGCAGTGCTTTTACTATTTGCAATCACTTGTTTAATCTCGATAAATTCGCAAATTCGGAAGTTCCGAAGCCAGATACGAGCTTTTCATCAGAATTTTGTGATCAGTGTGTAGCGCTCTGCCGCTATAGTTGCATGGGTGGCAGAAAATATAAGGCACATAAGGCGCTCAACACGAGCATTTAAAGGTGGGGCTATCTTGAGGACCAATGGTTTTCTCTGATGGTAACTTTAGAAAAGTTCATGCCAGTCAAAATATAGGATCACAGAAAATTTAGAGAAGTGCAAAAAAGCGCCAACTGAATGATCATACTGAGAAGCAACCCGTCATATGAAAACAGTGAAAAGTTTGCAACAAACGTTTGTACTGAGGCGCCGCTGTATACGAATCTGCATCCTTAGCAATCAAAACGCTGCAGCCAGCGGAGGTTTCTGTCTGAGGTTTCGACGGATGCTGATTTTCTTTTGAAATGCCCGTTGTCTACAGCATGTGGGTAAAACTTCACTGCTGCCATTTGTTGCATGTGTTTTCCAAGGTCGACATCTACGGCGACTGTGGGGACCGCAAGATTGGGAGGCGAGAGGGTGCGCGAACGCTGAAAAACGATTACAAATTCTATCTATCATTTGAGAACAGTAACTGTCGCGACTATGTCACGGAGAAATTTTTTGACAACGCTCTCTCGTAAGTTCTGATGAGCAGAAAGCCTTGAAGTATAGCAGTGAAGTTTTGAATTTGAAAATGAATTTAACGAATGAAACAGCTTAGGGCTTTTGCATTTCCTTCTATCATTCATTAGCCATCGTTGGGTGTTTGAAAAGGAATTGTTTCAAACAGTCGATGCGAGTCGCTTCCAATAAACTATGAGTGAGTATGGGGAGGAAATAATTTCTATTTGATAACTCGGCGCAGTTTGGTAGCGATTGTGACTTCGGACGCGTATAGCGATCCAGTTGATCGCATTTCACATGTGGGTTATACGCACATCAGAAATATCCGGTAAAAAAGTTTCTGCGCGAACAAGCTTTGCTATAAGTGGTCTCGTGGGTTTTTTTGTTGTGTATTGAATATTTTTGAGCGAATGTTGATCAGTTCAGTGAAGTAATTAGAACTCGCCAAGGCATTTTGTGCTGTCTTAGGCGTGGATTTTTATAAAGTCCGAGCTCGATTATGTTTTCCCCTAATAGTTGGAAGCCTTTTGATCTAGAATGTCTTTTGGGTAGTGTATCTCCTGTACGTACAACTGAAGATTTGGGCAGCGTGATGAAGACCCTACTTACTGTAAAGAAGGCGTGTTATATTGAGGTCGCGTGTTTGCACTGAAGGTTAGTGAAAGCGGACTTAGCGGACCAGTATCTTACACCTTGGCAATGAAGAATTGACCGAGGTGGTTTACTTTAATTTGATTCTTTGAGTTTAACTTTATCCCAGTCGTGCATGAATATGTGAAATCGTTATGTGTAGAAATCTGAGCTGTGCAAGCGAAATGTGTCGTAGATTTGATGTTAGCAACTATTATCGTCTCTGCAGTGATATCTAAACTTGAAATTTTCATCTTCTACGAATGATCGTTAATGTAGTTGCAAAGATGCTGCAGCAAGCGCATTTCGAAACAGATCCAGTAGTTGGTTCGTCGTTTTGCAGTAACAATGTTATACCGATCGTTATGGGACCCCCGAAGCAGTTCTACGAGCGGATTGCGCCTCCGCGCTCGTTCATTCACGTCGACGATTTCGATGGGCCCAGAGCTCTGGCACGGTAAAGCAATATTACACATAAATTGCTTACATGGTCTGTAATCTCACTGTAATGCTCGGCCTGCTCCTATACGAGAATGATCCAGTTCAATCAACGGCAAAATTAGCCGAAAGGTGACAAATGGAAACTTGACACTCAAATCGCTTTCTTCTTTTGAACTTCAGTATCCTGCTTTTCAATGTTCGAAGTTCTGGACAAGATTTCGCTACAAATAATGTGTATTTCAATCATTTGACAGCTGAGAATTTGTTGAGAACTTGTGGGGGACATTTTGTTAAGTTCAACTCATGCAGTGTATGGGTGAAACGTAATATCCAACAGTCACCACCGTTGATATGAACTGCGGATTCCATAGAAAGGTTGCTGATTGAGAAATTTTTGTGCCGCTTTGTGTATAACTCAAGAAGCTCACATCTCAAACCACGAAAAAGGATTGAGCAGATGCGACAAAATAGAAATTATGCAATACATTTTCGGGTAAGGAAAAATGGTGTAGCTTGTTTACACGGATCTGTTTAAGAAGGCAGAACAACACTTTGATTGAGGTGACTTTTATTGCAGCTATCTGCATGAAATCGATCGAAATGACAGTCTTTTCAACGAATATTTTCTGTGGAAGAGTATGGGTGCACTGACGGACTCGAGGTTTTGGTGCCGCCTTTGCGCAATAGTTCAACGGCCGCCAAAGAAAACATACAACGATATTGATGCTTGGTGGCATAAGCATGGTGACTGCACGCAGGGTCGCTCGGGAACTACATAACAATATTATTATTTGCTCTGTCATTATATGAAAATATGCATCTGAGTTCCTGGTCGTTCATATCTAATTTAGGTCATCGCTTCGAAGCGTCTGTCCATAAACTGATAGGTGCCAAAAGAATGGTTCACTTTTAAGGCTTGTAAAAGTGCAGTTGCTTCTACATGCTCACATATTATTAGCCTATCAACCGGAGCCAAAGGCTGGTGTAAATTGTTTACAGTTTTTTTTTTAAATTATGTCACTTAAATTGTTGTCGTATGTACTCTGTTCATCGCTGCTTATTCAGAGTAAAGGAATATGCTAGTTTTCATCCGCGATCTCCCCAGGGTTTAGCTTTAGTGCTGAACTGATCTAAGAACGCTATTGAATTTGGATGCCTTAAATTCCATTGAGCCTTGCAGTGTCCTCAATGGGCGCTGGACACATTCTGAAAGGTCCTGACTGGTGCTTGCATACAGTGCGATCGCAACGTAGCAACCCTCCTTTATGCAATCTTGCGCAATATATCAAAGTGTTGTTGCTATGATGGAGCTATCTGTTGGCTTTTTCATGCGTTCATGCATACGCACATTAATCATGAATATTGAGACACGAAATTTATCTATGAATGGCTTTAGTTCATGCCAAGTTCCTCCCCACAAATTAATCAAAATCTGTTCAGGAGTGGTGAACTTCGGGATGGACTTGGAATAAAAAGATCTGATTAAGCATCATTGCAGAAGCATTTCATTCTGATCAACACCTGCATATCTGCTTGCTTAAAGCTGTGCCCAATCGTTTTACCATTGGTGAGCATGTTCGCAATCTGTAGATTGTGCAAGACTCTTTCGCATAACGAAAGTTGCTCACTGCCGCTGCCTCAATCACCGCATTCGTTTCGCTGGAATGAACGATATTTTATACGAGATGGAAGCTAGTAGAATTGTGCTGCTGCAGATGTTCGTTCATTGATTCGTGCTCCATGCCGTGATCTCTGTTTACTTATTGCGATTTTTGGTCGCCTGTTGTGGTACTGTCGACTAATAATGGGTACATTTGATCTATTCGATCTTCGTCATTTTAATAAATGGAAACCTTGAAGCATTCATTCCGCCTCAGTTTAAAGCACCTGAAAGTAAGCTTCATTTCCATTCTCCTGATGCAAATGCTTTGTCTAACACTATATGTAAGGGGTCGACCACCATGCGTTATGAGGTGAGCAAAAACGTAGTCTGCATGAGCAATTTTGAAGCTATGCAGATATTTTGCGTGGCTATATATTATAAGGTGCCTCTGAGCCCTGCTTGTCTAGGTCATGCTCGTACATTACGCGTGAGAGTCGAGCGGGTATTGGAGCAGAGGGACACTGAATAGGTTATGACGATGTATTTGAGCGTATAATGAGTTCAGTGAATATTGGTGTGGGCGTAAGTAATGGGAGTGGGTGTGGAGTATGGTTGTGGCGGGTTTGGGCATGAAGGTGAAGTATATGTTTTTGTATTGCACTTATTGGATGTTGGAGAGAGGTGAAGAAGTGCATAAGTTGAGCCGATACCTGTGTTGATGCGTTGCTGATTTGCAAGTGAGCGGAATTTGTGCATTTGTGTAATGCTTAGAGTTATTGTATCAAATATGATGCTGAGTTTATTCGCATATAGAAAGTGGAAATGTTCAACACACGCTAGAAGGCAGAAAGGCGAATAATCCTTTTAGCAGGTGTACCGATGGAGGAGGAGAGCGGAAAAGAGAGAATTACACAGATAAAAGCAAATTGCGCAGGTAACTTTACATCATAACATGGCAGTACATTATACTGGATGAAACATTGCGCATTTATAATAATAACAAGAAGCAAGAAACCCTCATGACATGCATGAACCGCAGTAAACGAAAGTGAGACAGCAATTCAAAATTTGCCATTATCCAGGTGCTCTAACAAACTAGAAAAATATGCAATGATTGTGGAAAAATTGCATTGGACAAAAACGACAATGAAGGGACGCAATCGTTATCCCTAATTCTGGATGTAAAACCAAGTGGTTCTGATTGTGGGGAAGTGATTCAACAATGAGTCCGGCGATGAGAAAGACCGTCGAGGTTCAGGTATGACAATGAGTCGATGGGCGTAAATCACGAGGCAGATTGGACAGTAGTGGGCGTTCATTAAGTGGTAGAATGGCTTTGATCTTGTGATAGACTGGGCTGAGCCGGCCCTTGCTTCAAATCGGAACGGTGATACGAGAAAAGAAGCTGTTCGTGTAAGAATAGACTGCGTCCGCGTTGCATCTGGAATGAGCCAAATGCGGGTACTGTGATGAGAATCCGAGCGGACTGAGTTTTGTGTGTGTTCGCAAAGGGATGAGGAGCAGGGGGATTTAGGGAGGGGAAAGAGGGCGGAGGGAAGGGGGGGGGGGGGGGATGAGGAGGACTGTGTGCGGACACCGTGTTATTAGGTCGAGTGGATATTGGTGTAGTAGTGAAGTGGGTATGCGTTTGATGCAAGAGTTGGCCGGATTTATTTTTCGTGCCCGTCGGGTTCAACAGCGATGCGAGTAGAAGTTTGGGAACGGCAAGATTAATGTGTGTCGGAGGCAATAGTTGGCCTTGTAGATGATTGCGCGCATGTATATTCGTTATGTGTGGGATGTATGAGTGCGCCACGTGTGTGTGGACGGTAGCGCAGTGAACAGAATTGGTATCTGATTGCCAATACAGTGTGTTATCGTCTGATATGAAAATGAGCTAATTATGTGTCCAAGGTGAGAGTAGAGGTGGCTCACATCGTTGTGAGAAGGAGTCGAGACACCTGTTTTGAGCAATCGCCTATTTTGCTTCCTCGAAGAACCCGATAGTGAGCACATTACGTTTGCACGATCCCTTGTTTTACTCTCTCCGTTGTTCAGCACATATTCGTTCAGTATCCGCACAAACATCCATTCGGACTGCTTTCAGATCGCATGGATATATGCGTCGTCGCAGTAGATACTTCTCAAAAGAGTGCTAAGTGCCTGTATTTAATGCCATTATTGCAAGCTGAAAAATCGCTGCGGCTCTTCACTCCTAAGCTTTGTATTTTTCTCCTGTGGTTTCAAAGTCCGCTGAAGAGTCCAGCGTAGTTGATTTATCTAATGGTATCATCTCTTAACAAGAAAACAGTTGCAAGCGCTGAGATGGAGACAGCATGCAGGCTGGTTCAATGACTCGTAAACATACTGTCAAATCGTCACTTGAGAGGGACATGACTTGTGGATGGAAACCCATCGCTCCTGCTTAACAGATATGCAGTCGTTGTGGTTACTGGGCACGTTAAGTAAGCATTGCTTCAAGTGGCATGCCATCGGTTACGGAAACACCTTTTGACTCCTAGAAAATGTCACTATAATCTTGACAACTGCTCGTGTTGTGTGCGACGAAGGCTAGTGAGGGCCTTCATTGTTTTTGTGGCCTTACGATTTCTGAGCACGAATGGGACTGTAGTAGCAATCCCCGAATTCATTACCAGCCAGCGGCCAACGACCAGATTGCTCTGGTCCACTTTTGACTAACGCCAAAATATCGGTCGAGCGATTTGTTTGCTTGTCTTTCGTGGACCACAGTGCTACAGGTAAAGCACAAGAAACCAAAGAAACTAACAACGTTCAAGTGCTACTACTACATCTTTTCGATGTTCCATATACTTTTCACTAAAAGCGTTTCTGCTGCGAGCCTCATCGCTGTGTCGTTCACACTCGCAACCATTCCCGCTTTCACTGCATGAAGAGCATCCTTATTTTTCGTCTTACGATGGGAGATCAACAGTATTTTCGTTTATGATCGTAAATTTCGCTTTTTCACCTCTTCCAGATGTTGCGTGATACGTGCATTAATGATCTGCCACTCCCGCTCACGCTTCTATCAAGAAATTCGCATTTGATCCTTAAACACAGCCTTTTTCACCACATGCATGCTAACGACTCGTTCCGAAGATGAACGATTCCGATCGTAGCGCAGCCATGATCATACAATCAAGGAGGCACTAAAATTCTTAAGATGCTGGGTTGCGGAGTTGCAACAACAAGGTTTATAGGCATGCAGCTGCAGCGAGCACAGCATTCTACAGCGCATGTTAACTCATTAATAATGATGAGAATGTGGTAGGACACGTGACCTTTGTTCCACTTCGTGTGCTGCAGCCACGCGAATCGTGGTGCGACCCGTCACAACCGTTGTCGATGGCAATGGTGTCTGCAACCCTGTCGGATTCAGTCTTAAACTGATTCCTTGACGTAAGTCTTGTGGCAGAGTTCATTATTTGGGTCACTTTGTTGCTTTTCGCATGCGACGGATGCGCAGCTCTTCGATGAAAAACTAGTTTCGTAAGCTGGTTTGTAGTACAAGTTCCTGGCGATATTGCACTCCTGCACGACTTTCAAGCTATCCAAAACTGCCATTCAACCTGTTCGCATAACGTAACCCTGGCTTATGTTGAGTAGTGTGAAGGTGCAGCTGCGCTTTCCTCTACTAGTACAGCATATGAAAATGCAGCTATTCTTGGCGATGTTGTTCTGCCCATTAAAGAATTTTCTGTCCCCGCTTTCAGTGTTACTTTTGCAACATCACTTCCTTTCAATTCGAGTACCATTTAGAAGTTCAAACGATCTTCCATTGGAAGTTTTATTCAGTAGGACTTTGTCACTCGATCACTATGAGTCAATTAAAATTTTGCTCTGATTTCTATCTCTAGTTCAAAAGATTTCGTATTCTATTGTACTGTCATTTTGCTGTCCGTCAACAAATTTATGCTCAATGGATGTAACTGCTTGGAACATAATAAAGTAGTTATTATATACCTAGTTGATGAAATGTGACGCAGTGTTACAACCCTTACATAAGGAGATATTACGCACAACGTTTTAAATTGTAATCGGTATGAGCTAAACTATGGAGCGACGCGTCCTTAGGCTGGAAGAAAGTAAAATAAAGGAAATCAGAAATGAATTAAGCAAACCGACGAAGTGCGCCTTCCTTCCAATTATTTCAATAAAATGTCGCGTTTTTTACTCCACCATTCTTCCTCTCTCCTAGTTCCCATTTTCTTTAAATGATTGCTTCATTCTTATTTTCATATATCCTTTTTCCTACTTCACTCAAGTTTTTTTGTAGTAAAATGGTCATGAGTTTCTTTCTGAAGATAACTCACAAATAACTCTGGTGTTCACGTCAACAGATGTTAGCCGTAGAAAAGGGCCAAGTCTCGAATGGTTAAGATGATTTTTAACCTGCGCCTTATACTCCCACTGCTTGGTGACACGTGATGTCCTGCAGTTATGCGCTTTATTTCCCCTCAATTCGGAATTTCTTCTCTGCTTCCATATATAATTTCTCCGTCGTTCAACCCCACAGCTAAAAAAGCTATATTCTTCCGCACACAATAAAGTTCTGGTTTCTCGTTTTTAAACTCAAAACTTTATCACAGTTGTAAGTTTCCCGCATATCCCTTTTTTAGCTTTCACGCACATCTCCTCAATCTTTTATTCTTTGATGTATTGCTTGCCCCCTTGTCTGTCTTTGACTCTTTGAGCTGCACGTAGTCATAGAATATATTGATTCTGTATTTCTTTTGAACCGTAATTGCAGCTCAATTTTTAGAAAGTTCCAGGCGAAATATTCCGCATTCGCTCCGGGGATCTTTCAACAGAAAACTGTTTTTACGCATTGCATAATTCAGCTGTGTGCAATCATCTTTTCTCGACTCTTGCAAGATCCTTGAAACGTTTAGAAATTAGTCATTCCTGGTTCCTGCACCAGTGACCTTCAAGCGCCCCTATACGCGCTTAGTATGTCTTGCAAGAATTTCTATGTTCATCGGTGCGATTGCTAATATGTGAGATATCAGGCAAATTGTTCCAACGCCCATTCGGTAGGATGCATTCCGGGTGGCGTTTCTGAGCGATTTGGTGTGAAAGAGCACATTAGGCAGGATTCATGGTTCATGTCAATCACGCTTTGGATTCATGTGCAAATCGATCACTGCAATTCAGTAGAACCAATTAGCTTTTTTGATGGTGGCTCCTTACTGAACACTTTATTGTTAATTTGTCTGCACGCCTTTGAGCTGGAAGAATTCGATGCGAACACGACGTTAAAGATGGTATGTGGTGTTTTGTTGTGTCCTTTCCCTTCGAAAACAATTTGATGAAATGAAAAATCTTGGAAAAATCCCATTGCGTGTTCACATTTGCTCTGATAATTTATAGGACTTTTAGCCTTTCCACTGCAGCGATGCTCTGGAAAAAAAATGAAGGAAAAGTGCAAAAGTGAAAAATGAAAGTACAAATGACAAAAAGCGTTAAGACTGAATCGTTGCCTTTTTCATGGCAAAAAAAAAGAGATTGTTTACTTGAAATTTAACGTCTTTGCAATAGCGTGCATATCCGTCGTGGACAGGCAGAAATTGCGTCTTGCTTGATGCTGAGCGAGCTGCGCATTTGTTAATTCACTGGCTCATCTAGGCCAAGGGTATGATTTATACTGCTCAAATGACAGCATAAATTTTGCACAGTATTAGATACTAAGCCTCTTTTTCAAACCTTTCAAGGAAAATTCATTCTGCTCAGAATTAAGTTCCAATAGCTTCTGTTATCAACAAAATAGTATGCAGTGGGTATTATTATTGCAGGAGACCAGTACTTTTTTCTTTTCCCCAAAAATGACAATCGCAACTGAAAACGCAGCAGAATTTTAGGAATCCAGCGCAATCAGCACGCATGCTCGAAGCTTCGAGATGAAAATAGAAGCTTCACATACCAGTCTATTCCACAATTCGACAATCGGGACAAGAATACCGGTGCATGTATAGCAGGCTCGCATCTCAATGGATGCCTGAAGTCTGATTTTTCTGTACCCAGTTTTTTCGACTATTCACTATCAAGAATGTTGGCCAAACAATACGCATGATTTTGTGTTGCCCTAAAAAACACAACACCGAAATGTTTGTCGGCCTTGCGGACGATAATCAAAACAAAAATCGGATTTTTCTCTTTCACTGCTACAGCACCAACGATAGAATAATTTAAATTGGCGGTGTAACCGCAAACTCTATAAGAGCGACAATTTTATCAAGAGTTTTGCTCATGTATTCGTCATTCTTCCAGCGTACCACCTCCGCCTTCAAATTCTGATTCCCTCATCATTTCTCCCGCAAATATACTTTTATTTCTGCTGTAGTCCACTACTTTTCGCTTCTATAGAAACAGCTTAGTGTAGTCGTCCGCTCCTCATTTATCTTTTTCTCCAATTGTTATACCTTTTTCTCGTTTCTGTAGCATCCTTTGCTCTCTCCATTGATCTGTAGAATTCACAATGCGTAAACATGTCAGTTTAGCAAAACGGGTACAAAATGTCTTATAGAAGTGCAGAGGGAGAGAGAGAGAGAGAGCGAAGGATGTTACAGAAACGAGAAAGAGGTATAACAGTTTGGGAGAAAAGAAAATGAGGAGAAGCGGGCGATTACACTAAGCTGTTTCTGTAGAAGCGAGAAGCAATGGACTACAGCAGAAATAAAGGTATATTTGCGGGAGAAATAAAGAGGGAATCACAATTTGAAGGCGGAGGTGGTACGCTGGAAGAATGAGGAATACATGAGCAAAACTCTTGATAAAATTGAAGCCTTCGTGAGGTTGCTGCAATAACAATGAAACATTAGACTCTTTCTTGCTTGATCAATACGATCGCCATTTCGACGTTGTTGATTCTGCAAAATATCAGAAAATCAGAAAACATGAGCGTAGATTCTGCAAAATAAACAACGATGAATTATCTGCGATTGGACCAAGTTAGCAGAAAGGGGTTGCAAAAATATTTTCGCGCGCTGGCAGAAAATAGGATTTAACATCTCGGTTTCAACTCACGAAGTATTGCTTGCGTTTTCCGAAAGGAAATCATATGAACAAGAAAAGACGTCGTTCACATATAGACTTGCTTATTCAGTCACTGAACTCGAGAATATCTGCTCTCTACGCTCTTTTGAAGCTGGAATCAGCATGCCCTCACTCTGGGATCAAAAATAACAGCTTTTCCATATGCGAGAAAAGATTTCAGACTGCATAGAAAAAAAATCCAAAGAAGAACTGCAGCCGTCATAACTCCGAACAGCTCTCGAATTTCTGGTAAACCTTTCTGCCTTCCATATGTGCAGTACTGGGCTATGTCATCGTGAGTGAACTGCACAGTTGGCTGCTAGAATTTGGTCTGTCATTGGTGCCGTCCATAAGAATAAATTGAAAAGCCTAGTTTAAAGTTGTCCCCAGCACCAGCATTTAGCAAATCGTCTGAAATGGGGAGTCACCACGTAGGAACCTACATTGAGAACCAGCGTAGGAGAGCTATTGGACTGAACTGCCTACTCGAAAGACTTAGGATGCTAACTTCACCAGAAGCCGCAAACATATATAGGCCTATGGCTTTGGATACCGACTGAATCAACCTGCGCTGTCCATAGTGAAAGCGTGAATTTGATTGCTCAATCACTAGCGCTTACACAACTAAAGCAGAAGCAAAATCCGTAAATAACGAGAGGGTGCAATCTCGCGATTATCGGTGAAACGCTTGATAAAGCACAAGCACACTGTCACCTTCCTGATAGGAAGTATGTACAGACGGCCTTTCCTCGTTGTTTGCAAAGTAGCCGCTGCTAGCATCACAAATACACAAGCATAGTTGGGTCCTGGACATAACGGAAATTAGCCTTTTAAGAACCTCGTTTCTTAGAAAAACACCACCTAATAGGTGGTCCACTTCCTCATTGAAACACATAAACCCACTCTTGAAAAAAATTCCAGCAATAGCGTATGCGAATTTGAGATTCGCTCGATGACCACAGGTCGCGATAGCCCCTGCGACAAAATGACGTGGTTGTTGCGCTTCATCCTTACATCACCGCTCAACGTTGTTCCAGTCCAAATTTCAGCATCTGAAAGCTTGCAAGGGACAAATTTGTGGGACAAGAGGAACTCGACGTGAAAATAAGCTACACCAATGCTGTCTACGAAGGTGCAGCAATGAGAGTACTAATGCTGCTGAGCGAACGTCGCAGTTTGGTTCTTTGGTTCACACATATCAAGGAAGCATCAGTGAAATTAAAGCTCTCATACTAGTTTGCTGGTCTCGCCATATGTTTCGCTTCGTTAGGCAGTATTATTGACAATTTAAGAATTCGGATTTGAGAAATTAACTCACTTTTTTCGGAGCCATCATTCATACGGATTTTCTTGAAAAGTAAGATACACGGCGTGACACAATTCTGCAAGCATAGACGGCATGTAGCTGTGAAGCATAGACCATAAAGAAACATACAGTAGTATGTGGAGAGACTGGCGTTATTCAAAAAACGGAAATGTCTAAGCATCACGAATGCGGTAGTGCTGATGAAAGGCTGAACCGAGATGATATACATATTAACAGCATCGTGGTTGGCCGTCTATTCCTCTCAAGAACAATAAGTCAATTTGAGCTAATTTCGCTTTGAAAGCTGTGAGATTACCAGCTTCCACGATATTGGGTGGTAGTTGATGCCATACCCAAATGACTCGAAAAGAAAACGAACTTAATATACCCATTTTGGTCGAAAATCTGCGTTGTAGCTGGAAACGATGAAATCGGGAGCATGCCTTGATTACGGCGTACGCAAAGATGCTATCGAACGGAACATCGCAGCAGCCATTCACCATCTTAAAGCACAGAGAGATCAAATTCAAATCGTCGATACTTCAGACTTTTCAGGCCGAGGACCTATAGTCTTTCGGGATAAGAAGAAATGACGGAATCAGGAAAGGCCTTATGAAAAACAGATCTTGTGTATCGCCTCTGCACGCTTTCAATCATCCCAGCGTCTTTATCAGTGCATGGTGACCATATCTGCGTACAGTATTCGAGAAGAGGGCGGCAACAGACAATAAAAGAAAGTCTATAGTGCTCAATGCACCGATGTTCTAGCGGATGTAGTATACAGTTGGCCACTCGTGATGTTTTCTTGCTATTTTCCTACAGTGAAAAGTCCATTTGAAGTTTGAACTGATGTGCGACCTAATTCCTTGATAAGGTCTTGCGCGCACAGCTTAATCCCATTCAGACGTGGAAGGCAATCATCATGGAGGTTCAAATGAAGGAGGCTACTTTTTTCTTCCGATATACGCGATTGCCACGTTTGCAACCAACGTTCTAGATATATAAGGTCTTTCTGAAGCTCGTAATAGTCCGCAGCAGGGTTGCTAAGTGAGCGATAAATCTTAAGGTTGTCCGCAAGCAGTCTGAATGCACTGGACAAACCATCAGATAAATCATTTACATGAATAAGAAAGAGTAAAGGGCCAAGTATGCTCCCTTGTGGAACTCCGCTGGTAATAATGTGAGGCTGTGAATAGCATTCACCAATTTTTACCACAAACTTTTGTTGTAATAAAAAAGATCTCAGCCATTCCAAAAGTTCATCACATATCCCATAACTTTTAAGTTCACTTAACAGTTTCTGGTGGCAGACTGTATCAAAGGCTTTAGCATAATCAATGTCAACCACCTTAACCTGCTGGTTTTTATTTACCGCGGAGTACCAGTCATGAAAGTAAGATATCAGCCGTGACAACGTGGACTTGGCAGAAATCCATACCGGACTAATCAGTGCGTTTGAATCGAAATGGGATAAAATATTTTCTTTAACCAAAATTTTTCAATGCCTTACATACCCATGAATTTAGGCTGATGGGGCGATAATTTTGCACCCTGTTCGCTGGATCCTTTTTTAATATAACCGTCTTCATTTTGATGGTAGGGAACCACTGACCGAAATGTGCTTGAATATGTAAGGATGTGGGTAGCATAAACCTTCAAAGACCCGCTTTATAAAGTACAAAGATACCGAGTCTGGGGTCAAGCGGATCTTATCGCTGAGCTTTTTAATAGCTGCGGTGACCATATCACAGCCAAGAGAAACCCAGTATAATTTTTTAACGCATCTTACAGGAAAGATCGGTGCCTCGTCATCATCAGTGGTGAATACTTCAGTAAAGTAATTTGCAAACATTTCACATTTTTCCCGGTCAGTAGTGATGATCAAGTTGTTTTTAGTTTTAAAGCACAAATATCTGTTCGAGTGCTGAGCTTCCCATTCATATACTTAAAGAATGATTTTTTGTTGCCGGACAATATGAGGCAGTCCTTTGCACACTTGTCAAATGCTGCCAATCCCCCCAGGAAGAAAGCGGTCGTGCCAAAGAAAATGCTTTTTGGCAGCCAAGCGCTGCAAGCGGGGAGAATATCTTTTGGCTTTCACCCGGTTCCTTCGCAGAGGTGTGCAGCTTTCAATCACAAGATATACAAATGATAGAAAGCTCTCATAGATTTCATCAATATTATAGCAGTTGTGGAAATAGCTATCCCAGTCAAGATTTAAAAGCATTGAATTAACCTTCTCTCAGTCTGTTCTACGAAAGTCAAAAGAAGGATAGATCAGAGGAATGCTTCTTTCGCAGATAACTCCGAAATAGATACAACAATGATTGCTAGTTGAAAAGTTTGGAAGGATTTCCCATCCTGAAAACAAAGTGCGGTCGGTGCATAAAAGAAGGTCCAGCGTGCACGTACCATAGGTAGGATCGGAGATTAGATTCAGAAGATCGGAATTCATAAGAAAACGATCAAACGCCGTTGTCGAGTTCACGTCAGGCTCCTTAGAGATCAGTGGATAATTGAAATCACCAATAACAACCGAAGGATATTCCATTGCGCACCACTCAGAAATTTTCTCGAGTAATTCAGCAGATTCCTCAGCGCTCACACCAGGGCGTCGATAAACTGCAATTAAGCGAAAACAGAAACCGTTTCTGTGAATGAAGTCAACGAACAAAGCCTCGCAAGAATGTTCAAATGTCTTTGATACTACGCTCGCTTAAAAAATTTGCTTCCTTGCCAAAATGGCCACACCACCACCCTCAGTTCCATTGATCCGGTCACATCTGTGCACACTGTACGAGGAATTGAGACTTAGCAAAGAGTCAGAGTCGTCTTCATTTAGCCAGGTTTCGCTCAAGACAACAATATCAAGAGCTTTGAATTCAAGAAGAGCATTGAAAGAGCTTAATCTATTCTTGATAGAGCGCGCATTAAAGTGCATGCATTTCAAGAAATTTTTTCTTGCTGAAGACCACTCTGAGGATAATTCACTTGATTGGGGGGGGGGGGGGGGGGGGGGGGGGGGGGGGGGNGGGGGGGGGGGGGGGGGGGGTGGAGAAGGGCGCAAGAGAGGGCGAAACACGTGCAAGGCCGAGCCCCGTTGTCAAAAATTTAGACTCTGACTTATCCCACCCCCACCGCCCCCCCCCCCTTCTTTCGCATTGGAGCCATTCTCTTCATTTTTGGGGATCTCACTTCTACTCATCACGCTCCCACGGTATATGACCGCAGTAGGAAGATTTTTCCGGGCCACACGCAACTCGAGCAATAAGATGGACGCAAATAAGCAAATATAAAGTTGTCACTTGTTTTCAATTTATGCGAATTTCGAAGAATTTGGGTGGGATCATACTAAATTCTCAAACGTTGCTTTGACCGGTCGTTAACGTCCGCTCGTATATGCTCCCGTCGGGCAAACCTGAGTAGGAACAGCGTCTACGTCTAGTTTGACCAACATTCGAAATAACTTCCTTGTCCGCTTCTCTACTCTTATGTGACGGATGATCGGATTGTCCCTCCAATCCCAGGATGACGACTTCAGAAGGAATTAAATGACTTTTTGACAATGGGACGACATGCAGAGATTATTCGCCGGCAGCGAGTAACGTTGTCGTTTCAGTTGTGACCTTGGCGAGATCATTGACGATACCAGACAGAGTAAGCACGATAGGCAGCAGCACCATGTGAAAGCCGCCGTCAAATGTTCGGTGATATCGTTTAAGGCAGCCATCCCTGCATCATTAACCATTTCGCTATCTCCACCTTGAGTGCTCCGTCAATATCTTGGGCACCTCGGAATGACTCGCGATACCTTTTGGCATCTCGAGATGGCTCGCAACACTTTCCGCTTTAGTTTAGGACAGATCAGGAACAGCGAGTCTGGTTTTCGGCGATTCGCGTGGGCTAGTTTGCGTGGTGCCATTGTCGGTCGATCGGCCTAATGCGCCCTCCTTCAAACGTCGCTGACCCACTATGGTATCACTTTCCAAATTTGGTACAGCACAGTGCTTCGCCGACGAATTCACAAAACCACAAAAATGTCGATAAAGGCTAATGCGATTTCAGCAAATAAACAATGCTGCAAGTTCGATTCATTTGACTTGTGACGAGCCAGGTGAGCATAGTTGTTTTCCGCTTTTTAAGCTTCAGTTGTGCAGCAGTCACGGAGCCTCACAAGGTTGCTGGCTAAGAAAATCCGCTTAGAAAGATCTAATCATTCAATACCTCAGCGCATTCCAAGATGACGAAGCGAAAGGTGTTTGACAATCTGTTAACTACTACGGCTGTGTACGCAAGGGGCCGTGTTGGGCCACCCTGAACGAAGCTGTTGGTATCATAGTCATGATGAGGAAAATGAACGGAATGGGGACGCGCTCAATCTAATATGCTTGCATGTATTACATGCACCCTCCAATATGGTTGCAGCCCTCCCTATTTCACATTCTCCTACCTCCAACCCCGCTCCTCACTTTTCGAAAAGTTCCGGCAATCTCTTTGCTATGAAAATTTTGTGAGACAAACAACGACGAGGTTTCCACGGACATCGAAGACAATTAAAAAGCTGACTGCAGAGACTGTTTAGGCTCAGTGGTCTCTGCAGAAGCGCTTCAAACAACTAAAATGCGGTAAAGGTAGAATAGTACCAGGCCAACTGCTTGGGTCATCAATATGTCCGGAAAACTTCTTGAGTGCTAAACAAAGGCCGGGAATGATTTGATTGCAGTGGAGGCGATATTCTCAAGGTGGACAAAAAAATGAAAAGCTTTTTTAATGGGGGAACAATTCTCTTTAACGTACGAAGGCAATGACAATGAAAGAGGAGGAAGGCAGTAAAAATACTGTATTGAGCCTTTTTTATGGCTGCATGCATTTCCAGCATAGCCCTGACCGTTCCATCTACTTTTTTGAATGGATTTCTTGAATTTTCCACTCCTCTCCATTCTCACTGAATTTTCGAATTCTTTGGCAGTCGCCACTTCCCGGCTCGTTTCAGGTGCTGCTCGGCTGAATTAGGCCTTTATTGGCCTGACTTTGAGAATCGAGCATAATTATCAATGAGTAAGGTCGAGCACATGGGCTCAACGTTGATACACACATTAAACTCCAGACCACCTGGAGCAACGTCAAGGAAAACCTTGATATCACAAAGAACCGTAAGGGATCCCAAGGTCCTCACGTTCGTCTCAAACTCGTTGCTCGAAATTCTTGGATTGCGGCGGCTGCTGCTCCTGTTTAATAGGTGTTCTCCTCCTCCGCACCTTTCCCACACTGTGTTTCTCTTTTAAACTGCCTGCTCCTCTTCCTTTCAACTTTTCTCCATCGCTGCTGGAACCTTGTGCTACTGTATTTTACGAGGATAGATTGCTGCCCTCTTGCCTCCTACCGTACTGTACCCTCTTCCTCCTACCCACGACCCATATAATATCTTAACACCTCTTTGTGCAACTGCTTTCTTACTGAGACTGAGCTTCTTACTAAAACCCCATTTCTGACGCTGCCATAGTGGCGGCAGAATCTTCGACTTTTTTTTGTTCAATCAGTGCTCATATATACGGCCATGTTTCAGTATCGTTGAGAGTAACATTTATCATCGATCGCTTTAAATAATTTTAAAGCGATGAGGAATGCGGTTATCTTTAGAGAGTCTCAGACGCACGTTCAAACCTCTTCGGAATGGAGGAAAGATGCTAAGTAAAGCAACGATTCATTAATTGAATGCTGCTTTTATCTCCTCAAGAAGGAGTAATAGGAATGTTTACGGTTGAGCGCATCTTGCGTTCGCTTGAATGCATATTGCAACAACCCATTCATTCTTCGTTTCGAAGTTCAATTCCACCGCAGCCGAGCCTATTCATGATATATCCTCACCTTCAATAGCAAACATATCACTTGGCAATTTCTGCGACCTCGCCTGTATGCGCTACGGCCGTGTCTTTGTGACTTCATGTATACGCGCATTCCTGTGTTGGTGTGCGCACCTATATATGTGTGTATGTGCTACATTACAGAATCTCATTCTGAATGAACAAAAAAGTTTCTGAATGTCTTGTTATTCTTCTCAAAACGAGTTTCTGCCCATATTAACCAGTAGGAAGGGGTGTGCTGCGCCACCAAAACGACTCGTAGAGGGGTCTGACTGCCTGTAAATGGCAAATTTGAAAAAATCGTCTATTCCGATTTTCAGCTCATCATTCGATCATCCGAACACCATCTTTAACGCGGCAGTACCATTTTCAACAAAACTCTTTCAGCTGACTCCTAACAAATCGCATGCTTTTTTCTTTGGAAGGGTGTGATTTTGGATGCACCAGAATGAGCATCACTCGTGACTTCTCAAAAGGTTCTTGTATTGAGGGGTAGGGGAAAAATCCGGTCTGAACAAAATCCTCGTTCTTGCAGTCAAAGTGCATTCAAATGTGGTTGACCGGTGAGTCGCCGCATCGCACCAGTTTTGTCCCATGTCTCCAACAGAAGATTTTTCATTGCTTTCGGTGCCGCAAAACTTCGAACTGCTGCGTTCATTCGATCATTTATGATGTCTGATGTCTGCAGGGTATACGTTTTTCATATGCCTGGACGCTAACTGAACTTTTCGCTTGTGTTCACCGAATTTCCTTCCAAATTAGTCAGCCGAAAGGTTTCTTTGTGGAAAATTACTCCAGCTTTGGTGACATTTATTTTAAGCTTTCATTACTCAACACAGTAAAGGAAAATTCTCCTTTCTCATCGCGTAATTATATTCTGACTTGTCGAGAGTGTCATGTTCTGACAATACTGAGTGATATTTACGGCGATGATTATGGAGTGGGCATCACACAAGAATAATGGACAAATTTTCGGCATACCACTCATACATCAGGCGAGGCGAGGTGGAGGCATGCATTTCCGATAAAAAGGCAAGTTCAGTCTCCAGACTAACAAATGTGGCATTTGCCTAGATTTACAAGAAAATGCATTTATGTCGCAAAAAGCTGCACTTGTGTAATGAGAAACAGGGATTGTTTGCCCAACTTTGCACTTGCTGACCAATTATAGACTGGGTGATGACGGTAGTGGACGTGTATATTGCATTAATTGTGACGTAATGAGTGACGGAAAATTAGATGACTTCTTTCAGAAATAAGCTAGAACTGCAGCTCTAAACATTCCCTAGTAACAGATGTGCCAAATGGAAGCATTTCAAAGACTGCTACTTACAATCGACTCACTTCACGTTCGACTTCAGCACTCCTTAAACTTCAACAGCTTCGCACTACTAAAGCAGTTCTCTGAGGCTATTATCGCATTTTTTTTTAAACGTTAGTTGCCTAATGACGATTATGCCACTCTTCGATGAATTGCTTTCCGCGCTGATGACGATCACTTTCTTGAAAAAGTTCTATTTTCTCCTGAAAAAAAAAAACTGCTCTAAAGACACAATTTCTTCGCTCTACTTTACAATGATCTTTCTTTGTTTGCAACGATGCCTTGCAGTTGTCGAGCATACTGTGTTGCAACAATGCACAACGCGATGAAGACGTCTCGCATGCCCTTCCCTATACGTTTCCTGGTCCTGACCTAGTCGGCTTTCTGAAAACCATAGGTTAAACAAAGGGCTTTTCTTCATAGTTTCTCGTTATTTTTTAACATGCCCGATCGAATCTGCTACAGTTTCATGCCATTCTCCTCACTATTCCTTCCCTATTTTTCTTTAGATGTTCATTTTTTTTGTTGAGCCACTTTCCCACTGAACTGCCTTTTGATCCTTACTTTGAAACCGAGAGAGCAAAGACGGAGGCGGTTAGATGGCACTCGAAGTGCCTTGGTTGCAGGACCATCGTGGCACTTAATGAATTGGCTTTCTCGAAGAAAATTAGCGATTGAAAAAATGTTTTTGTCAGCTGCGAGAAACAGCCCCTTATCGATTTTGCCCGAAAATGAGAATTCCTGCCAATAGGTCATTTCTGCGAGAGTGCAAAAGATGAAAATAATCCTGAAAAAACCGCTTTTCGTCATAAAGAAGATGAACTCCGGCCAATAAATGTTTCGCCAACACGAAAAAGTTCCCTGTTGACCTACCGTTTCGTCAGTCAAGACGATCTTCTGCTCTTCCTTATTTTTCATTCTTTGTAAAAGCACCATTCACTGCCATTATTGGTTATTAGTCGGTAACAGCAGAACGCATCAGGAATGTTATTTCACATCGACAGTTGTAGAGTTTAAAATATATTCAGTGTGCATGTTGTACTTGATCCCTATTCACGATGATGTTGCTTTCATTCATAACGTACACTTTTTTCCTCCCAGAAAAAATTTATTTGCTTTTCTCTTTTGCATGCATCTACAAGGTGTGGAATTTATCTACAAGGCTATATATGTCTACTACTTGTTCCCAGCATATTCGTTTCTTAATGTCCCAACAGCATTGCGTGATCATTCTCCAAATTGCACTAGGCACAACTTGAGTGCTCACATCAGCTACTGGTTGTAAAAGACGGAATGAGATTGCTATATTGGTCACTGAAGGCTTTGTTCTTCATTTTTATCTCTACTGAAAACTAATGGAAAAGCGTGATAAATGATGAGTGCTGTTGCAGTAATGCGAATCAGTTTCATAACTATCCAACTAATGATAAAACACTCCCCATAGTCTTCGGCGAATTCACAATTCATAAAGCTCTACTTCATTTTACTCAAGCCTACAGCTCGAACAGCTGGAAACTTCCAGCCACCCGCTTGCGAAATGGATGCAAATTTGAGTTTCTTTCATGTGCCTATAATTCCGTCGTTCTGTCCGAACTTGGTCAATCAAGTTGAAGGCTGATGTACAGGGCTGTCTCTAGTAGCAGTTACACAGATTAGTTACTTCAATTTTAGTGACTCACAAGTGCGAAATACTCAGACCCATAGCAAAAGTTTGTATAATGCGTTTTGTAGGTGCAAACTCCTAGATGCGTGCGAAGATTTGTTTTCTCATCACAGCGTTGAACCTCATAATAACACGCTTTACTTGCTCGTTACGGCTTGTGGGTCAGATTACTGAGGAAATCACGAGCTAGCTGATGTGAGCCTTCGATGGCCGCCGTACGGTCACATCTCGCATGTTGCCACATAACTTATTCGCACTGTTCTGTCGTAAAGGACCAATTTTAGAAAGTCAATGGAATAACGCGTTTAATTGCGTTATTTAACTTGCGACCACATTAATCAGCGAAGTTTGTGAGAAGATAAGCTAAAGAGTGAATCGTTTTGGCGTCAGTCGAATGCTGGTCCGATCACAAGAGCGAGTTCCTGGCGTTTTGATTCGAGAATACCGTCAAAACTGTAAACCTACTTGGCATTACATCACCCACATTAACCCTTCTATTATCATGGTTGGTGCTGTTTCCCGACCCGTGTATGTATCGTCAATTTCCTAACAATGTGGAGGAAACAAGTCAACCGGCTGGTAGACCATAAATTTTTTGAGAAACAGGTGGCCGGCTATGTTGATGAGTGGAAGAAACTAAGAGGCACTGAACTACACATGAGTTTTCACGATTCATGAACGTGGCCTACATAATGTGACGGATTCGGTTATTCAGCTAAATGGCTCATATATGCGCTACAGTTGCACTACAGATCCTCTTTGATTATGCATTTTGAGAGCAGAATGAGGAAAAGTGAACGAAAATCTGGTTCAACGTCTTCCTTAACTCAGATTATGTCCGTGGAATCGCAACCTTTCTGTCACATAAAAGATTGACATATGGATTTACCCACTTGAGATGTACAACAAACACACAGGAAGTGGCGCCTACACAAACACACGCCTACACATACACGCGCACATTTCATCGGCAAAGATACATTTGTGACTAATATCAAATTATGCGAGTAGCGTGTTAATCATAACTTCGAGCGAAGGGGCATTTGAGAACATTCTTGCTGCTACGAGTAGCGTGCGAAGAATACACAAAGTTGTAATGAGGGTAGTTTGAACTTCTTCGCCCAATTGTTTCCACAAAATGCGATTCCGTGAGAATTATTCCATTTTGTGCGTGCAACAGCAGGATCAAAGGACGCTCTGACGCAAAGCAGGCCGTATTTACGATTAATCAAACACGAAAATTTTATTCGCTGGTTATGCGTCACGTGTTTCGAGGAAAGTACGCATGTATCTTTTTCAATTCGAATGTGGTGTCTATCAGTGGATGGTCATCCATTTTTTCGAGAGCGTTGATATGGGAGCTGATATGCGTATCTCATTTGTTCACATGGTGGTATCTCTCAGCCTAGAAAGCATATCTTTCTCCATTGTTGTACTATTCCCAGCGTATATTCTCGTCATGAGAGTTTGTTGCATCCTCCTTAAAGAAATACACAGTATGAATGTCCAGTAATTTGATGAGCGCCACTTTGATGTCTTCGTCCTTCATGCGATATCCAGTTGCCGCTCGTTTTGATCAGTATGGCGGCATTGAATTCCATGAAGAAGGGCAGAAATGAGAGAAAAATCTCCGCGAAAATGCCTTCAATTCGCGAGAGATTTTTTCGTTTGGTTATCCGTTGAACTGGAAAAAAATTTGATCCAAAAACATTACTTATTTCCAGCGTCACATGTGCTGCTCTTCCTTCTCCTGCTGACTAACTTTTTTTACTGCCATGTTTTAGGAGGCGATAAATGGGCAATAACATGGCAAATTGCGCCACTCGCTTCAGCATAGCTGACGTTGCTGCTATTGAAGCAATAGGAATAGGCTTTCGGCAAATGGAAGATGTGCATGTGGATCAAATGTGTGAAAGTGATTAAATGAATGCCGAATCGTACATTTTGCCATTTACTACAGAACTCCTAGGAAAAGCTGTTTTCTGGACATACGATGTATTTCAATTTTCTGTTGCTCCATTTAAGGCAGCTTTGCATGTGATTTACTGCGTCGCAAGTAATACATGTCACAGCACACAATTCATCCTGTACAATAATTGCACAATAATTGCATTTTAAGCGATGCTGCTCTAGTCTTATGGAGCGGGAATAAGTTGGCGCAATCAGATGCACCTTGCGTACTTTCGTATTTGCTAATCGCAGTGCTCACATTGCTGTCGCTGCTTTCTGTGATTCTTCCGGCGGTATTTTTGTTCCGACTCGCAAATCAGCATATATATTCCCATGCACCGACACATTCTAGTTGAATCGTTCTAAAATCGACTGTGTGGACTATGATTACTATGATTCTCGTGATGTGTGCTATCAGATTTGTGAATATAACCGGGAAATGAACAATCGCTGACGCTTGACTGATGGAGCGAGGATTCAGCATCGCATAATAAAAGTGTTTTGACAACTGATCCACCATATAATTTATCGACTGGAAAAGAAAACAGCTATATTCGTACAAAAATAATAAATGTCGCGCAGTGAGGATGAACTGTTTTCGTGAATGCCTTTCGAAGTCGATAGAGTGTCGGCATAAAAGAACTTCGATTTGCGCCGGCTTTAAAGCTGTCGTGCTCGCCTTTTAAAACGAACTTGGTTTGCTTCCATTGCGGCATCATTTACACCACGAAATGCTTGAAGAATCCCAAAATCTCATGGCTCAGTGAATGCTTGAACATCGCTTGAATGCGAATGCTGGGGATGATCGTAGCCTAGTTAGAGAACTCGCGCATGCGAGGGATTAGTAAGCATTTAGATAGTACCTCGCATATAAGCCTCAACCTCCCTAATGTATGTAGTTTCGCGGCATCGAATGGAGGGTCCACTCTTTCTCAGGCTATTTGAGTTTCAGGCTATATGCTCCCGCCCATCGACTTTCGATTGTGATCGTCAGATTAGCAGATTGATGTCCGCTACGTAAATCAGCAGCTGGTATACTCATAGGGTAAAGTTCACAAGTGCGAAATTCTCTTTTACTCAAGTTTGCTCGCTTGATTCCACGTCGGTAATCTCTCTGATCGCATAGTCATATGCACGCGTGGCACGCTGGATCGCAAGATAAACCGAGATCTTTCTACAAGAACGCAAAAACGTAATGCAACAGAAATCCAGCTAATGTCTCGACACTTTTTATTCCATTCCAGGAATGTGCTCGTTGCTCGACTCTCCGCTAACGAAAGCCATGCAACTTCGACCTCAGGATTGCTCCTCTTGCTGCTTTAGACGAAGATCTGAACGACCAACTTAACCTTCAGCTCGCTGCACTGATTTATTCTGGTGGCAATTCGTTGAGGCCGTTGCGTTTGATAATGTGCCCGTGTTGTGTTGCGAACAACACCTATTACAGAGAATTTAAGGTAGCCATCAAACAATCCAGCACTGACTTTTTTGCTCACTTCCTCGTTTTTGCTGGTTATCATTAAAGGGAAATTGTTGGAGTGGTGAAATAGACTCAACAGAGCCACTGTAGCAAGTATGAGTTTCATGGTCGAAAATGGAGGTGAAGGCTGCAATTCTGCGAAATTGCGATTGTAAAAAACCTTTCCTTATTTTCTGCCCAAACCTTCGGAATTGAGGCAGTTTGCATATCTGGAAAACACAAATGCTTTTCCCATATTCGTTTTAATCAGATAGTTTTTCCACACTTTCATAGTTCGTCATTGTCGCATACAGATTTCATTGGAATAGTTGAGTAACGTTCATCCATGTGAGAAATGTTCATGCAATGTAATGGGGGTCGTGGAAGATGACCTCATATTTCGTTCGATTCTCAAACAGGAATCCCTCACCATTCGCTGGAGCATATTCATGACGATCATCGTATGAGATTCAGGAGATGCATATGATCATCGTATGAGACATGAGTTTTTGCATTAGTGAACTCGTGCTCCCACTAGTTGCGTGAGCGATAGAAGGATGTTGCGTCATTGCTTTTATATAAAATAAAATGAAAAGGGCTGCACTTTCTTCAGTAGTTCGAGCTGTTTTCGGTTTTTTCAGCACAAAAGCTTTGCTTCTGGAATTCTTAAATGTTATCAACATTTTCCCGCATTTCTCAGCTTATTCTTACTTCGTTTGCCTTTTTTGCTTCCCCTCACTTTTCAACACTTTTCGCTTCTCTTTGAAAATGAGGCTCCACTGCACCTAGCATCTTAAATGCCTCAGTTGACAGTAGGAGATGCGGGAAAGCGGAACGTGTTCACATTTATGATTGCGGTGTTCAAGACTACTTGAAGCAATTTGTTTTGATAACGGCACAAGGGGAACTGCAAGAAATTCGTTGCTCTTTCTCAGTTCGCTTTCAAGAAGTGAGTTCTCTCGAAATTGTCCGCCTTTTCTTCTTTCTTTGCAGCGAAGATATGTTTTATGTCATTCAAGATTCGTTGAAGTTGCCTATATCTTATCTATGGTGTGAATGGTTTCGTATATGCGGAATGAACCATCCCCTTCTCGCTGCTTGAATTTCTATGCTTAGTTTCGAATCATCGGTTTTTTAGCCATTTTCCCTTCAGCGACAAGAAATTTTGGTTCAAAACTGTTAAATTATCAAAAACTTTTTATTTGCATTCAGAACCTATTTTAACTTCGTTGAGTTGCATGCCAATTGCGTGGACGTTGGTTAAATTGTAACACGCCTACTGAATTCAGTGGGTGTCTAAATGAATGTGTGGTAGAGAGGAGCTTCTATCAGAACCGCGTGCACGTATCTCAACAATTATCTGCTAGTTTAACTCGCTTATCGGATTTCTCGCAACTCAGACCACTGCGGATGAATTTCACTGTCTTCCTTCTTGCGCGTTTTGTTCTTTCATAGCCGGAACATCACATATCCGCTTCAAAAAAATGCTTTCAACCACGCGCTAAAGTGCTCAACTTAATAATATTGCAATGAGAGCTTTCGCTACTATTGCTGTTGAGAGTCACTTCTAGTTTTACAAGTGGTCGGCTTACGCAACATACGAATGGATGAAATATGTAGCAGCAGTTTGGCGATGTGAGTTTAAAGCTCACCACCTTATTACTACCCCCCCCCCCCCACCACTCGTAACTGCTTGATGAATCTTGCCTTACTGTGTAAAATCGTTTTTGAGAGCTCGAAAACTTGATAAGTCATGCCATCTGGGCTAACTGATTGTTTTTGTAGCAACTGATTGTTTTTGATCATTATTGTGGCTACAGCGGAACAGCATTGAGTAATCGTCAAAGATATTTCAAAGGGCTCCAGATGTCGCAGCTGTTCCGCACGTGCCCTACTTCTGAAGTCGCACTTGGCTGCACAGTTGTTTTTATTGCACTATGAATTTTGCAGTATTGTGAGGCAACTTTAAGTAAAAGTTGCTATAAATTTTCACGCACTCACTCCATTATTACAGTGTTCATATACCACCATCCTAGCTTCGGATCAGTTGCACTCTTATGGATATAAAAATGATCGGATTTGAACAAGACCAATTAGGCAGTTTTTCGTTTTGTTGCCATTTGAAATGGCGACTGTATTCATGAGGACATGCACTCACAAATATTTCAGCTGCTTTGTTGCATAAACTTGCTGCTATATTTGTGCACTAACTCAACCATCTGATCCACAAGTATTCCATAACGAGCCAACATGTGGTAAAGTAAACATGAGTGAGGCAGTTTTGACCGTTCAAGTCGAAATGTGCCAGCTCACTAGTCAAAAAAATTGAAAACATTTCATAACGACATCTAATATCGAAATGTTCATGAAAGCAACATTGTGCCAAATAGTCTTAAAAGAATTTGTAGCATTCGATCATTCGGCTCGTAGCAAAAAATTGTGGAAACAATCAATGTAAAGTGAACTTTTTTCTTTTAATACAGTTTGTTAAACCAAATTTCACATTCTTCTCACGTACCGCACATATTCGTTAGACTAAAATAGATTTGAAGTTACTTCTGTGAATGATGAGCAATCTTCACTTGCTGTCATATCGAAATTCGCCGTTTGTAGAAAAAATGGCGAAAATGTTCTGAAGAGTTTAAAAGCAGTGCAAGCGTGAAACGTTGAGAGGAAAATTCAATTCTCACTCATTAGAAGCATATTTCACGGTGTCTACGGAATGACTCTCGAAGAAATTGAGGCTATTCTTATTCAGAAACATGAGGCAACTCACGTTTCTGAATGCAATCCTTCTCTTACGTCTTATATCGAAAGTCCATTAAATCTCTTGTCACCATTGTCCGCCTTTTCTCGAAACAATTTTTTTCTTCTTTTTCGTTTGCAAGCGTAACTTCGCGAAGAATAGCTTGTGCGTTGACGTAGAAAGCAAATAATAATTGCACTCTGTGTATCTTGTGTTTTGTTGCCTATATAAACGGAACACTCATGTAATGTCCTTGAGAAGGACGCCGCAATGTATAATCACATTGATCACATTGAACAGCTGTGATTTCATCGATTTCGTCGTTGTCTCCATCGATGCAGCTGGCAATTTTTCCATCTTTCTCGATCCTGAACTCGCCGCGTCCTAACAGTGCCATGTAGAAGTCGAAACCCCTTCTTGTTGGCAGTCTTCCGCGTTCTTGCTTTCCATATTGCTGTGGCCAGTAGTACGTCGCCTGGGTGGCCGGCCTGCTGGCGACGTAGGTTTCGGTTATTCGGAGTTTCCTTCTCCTAGCCTTTCTTCTTC